>SDVV010024570.1:0-12563 GCA_016164225.1 Gammarus roeselii
TTGCCTCCTGAGTTATGTTTTGATAATAATCATATACTTGATTCACTGGTATTTAAAGTTTTCCACTAGTTTTAGTTAATTACTTTCCTGTTATGCAATATTGGTTAAATGAGCTTATTCCTATTTTTGTCCACTGCTCATCATTGGAGCCAAGCGTCACTTTTCAATATTGATGTTTTACGTCTGTTTTGCCAATCAATTTTAATATTACTCACTCATTTATGTAGTCTGTTAACTATCATATGTTTTATGAAGCTATGATGAAGTTAACAAGGCAATGCCTTGTCAGTAAATTGTATATGTCCGATAATTACTAAACCAATGTTAGTCAGCAGAAGGCTGAACTACAATAACGTGAAGAGGAAAGAAAGGGCAGGTTCATCATGGGCTAAAAATTGCTCACATTTTTATCATCGCGCTTATTGTTTAAGGGGATAGGGTTGGGGTGTGGGGAAGGCAGAGATCCCTTGGGTCCCGAAAGAGCCCGATTAACCCTGGAGGGTTTTCTAAGTCCCCTGAGCTCCCCCGGTCCATCGAATCTCCTCGTCTCAGCTCATCTCGGCTTGTCTCAAATCATTTCGGCCAGTTTCGACTCGCCTCAACATGTTTCGACTGATTTCGACACACCTCGACCAGCCTCAGCATGGCTTTCCCCCTCTGCGTCAGCAATGTTGTGGACTGTAATAACTAATTTCTCTACTCAAGCACTCCACATATATACATTCCTCTGTGTATGAGTTTAACAGCGTAGGGAGGGGGGAGCAGAGGTTGATACGACCACGAGTAAGTCATCAAAAGTAGAGCCCAGCGCCCTGAGAGGCTACCTAGACTTGATGTCTTAGGCATGGGCTCCTTGTGAAGTTCATGACAGTATAATCCTACCTATCGTCGCCCTCGGAGAGATAACCGTCTCAAACAAAAGTCGTGAAGCCAAAAAGGAGTGTTGGGTAGGGAGTGAACTGGCTCCGCACACCTATCCACTCAGCCATCAGACAGCACCATCCAAGCTTTCGGCAAAGCCACATGCGGGGACATGTGGGTCACAGCGGGACCCGCAATAGCGGGGAGTGACACGCTAAAAATATTTACAATGCGGCCCACATACCCCAACCAGCAGTGGCCCAAAGCCGGTCGCCGCACGAGGACCTTGGAGTGCATCACAGAATCTGTACATTTTTTCCCCAGTGCGGCCGACACAACACAATGAATAGCTCCCCGGAGACCGAAACCAGTCGCGGCATGAGGGCCTCTGTGTACGCCCCCCAAACTGTATATTTTTTTCCTAATTTTTGCCACCTGGATAGTTGACGAAAGTAGATCCAAGAAATTATATGCCCTAAACATTAAGCAAAGTAAATAATAACATAAAAGGAAACAAATAAGATCAGGGAGAAAGTGGTAAATAAGATGAAATTAGCTATAATAACAATAACTATGGGAGAGAGTTGGCAAGATAAGCGAAGGGATACGTTACTGGCGTTTCAACAAAAAAAAAACAGGTAAATGGAGTAAACAAGGTAAAAGTGTATCAAGGATACGGTAGAGAAGGAGAGATAGTGAAGAATAGAAGGGTCTGATAGGAAATGAGGTGTTCACCCCCCCCCCCGGTTGGGTCGTGACCCCGTGCGACCCGTAAGCTATTGAAGGAAGTGAAAGAACTAACCTCGGGAAGAACCCTCCGAGGAACGCAGACTGAAAAACAAATTTGCTTTGAAGGAACAGAACACGGCGCTTTATTAATAGTAATAAATAAAAATTTGGAATTGTATAAAAAGGTTGCCCAAAAGAGCGGTACATAACTGCTATTACCCACCCGAAAGGATAAAATTTAGAACTGGTGAGCCATTACTATTAATGGAATGGTAAAAAGGAAGAAAGTGCCGAGTTAAAAAAAAATTAAACCAAACATCAGATGAGGGTGGAGGAATGTCTGACCATCTACTGGCAACATTTTGGTGCCGAATGTTGAACCAGCAAACAGGCTACATCAAATAAGATCTTTTTTATTTTTGAGTTAGGTTTACTACTGCGCAAAGTCGACGTCCTTTACGTGGCGACCTCCTAAGGTGTTGAAGCCATATCTACACCAAGTGTAAGTATTTTTTTGCATGAGAACAGCATGAATGTAAAGACAAAAAATAAAAGTCTTAGAAAAAGATTGCATGAAAGAAAGAGTGAAACTTTGCTGTTATTAGCCGCCCGAAAGAAGAACAGTTAGGACTGGAATGCGTATCTGAGTGTGTGTGACAGTGTGTGAATATGTGTGTGGGAGTATATGTGTGCAACGACTATTAGAAAAGTTGTCAAGAAGAAGTTGGAGCAAAGTTGAATTAAATTCGAACTAAATATTAAGATGCAAACGAGTTAACTAAAAATTTAGCATATTCAGAATGGGAGAGAAATGAGAAAAGACTGCACAGCCAGCCGTCCTAAATGCTACCACTGCTCATGCTACCATGAGGCAGGCGACCGCGAATGCCCAGTATACATGGACCAAAAAGAAATCTGGAAAGCCAATAACCCAAACAGCCTCAATTTTTGTCCAAAGCAGTCAAGTTGTCAATTCAACCAAACTCCACCGACGACATCCACACATCGTCAGGACAACATCGTAACACGACTCGAACACTACAACCTGGCTGCAGTGCTTCCTCACTCAGCCTAGCAACCGCTTCTGCACCAAAGAGACACAGTCCTAGGAATAATTTCAGCGGTGCCCAGGAGGACGCCGAGATGGATGCGTCCCCCAAGGTTGACCACGCAGCAAGGCTCACTACTATAAAAAAACAAAAAGACAAAGAGATGGCGAAGCCTCCGATGCCCAGGCGCCACTGAGCAAAAAGATCAGTAACAACTCCAAAATAACGGCCCGCCAGGACAAGAATCCAGAACTACCTCCACCTGTCTCAAATGCGGCTCCATTCGCGGAAAAACACTGCGAGGGACACGACCGCCCGTTAACAAATCAGACTCACGAACACGCCACCAGCGAGAGCGATCACGGCCTCGACGACGGCGCTCATCTCGAAAAACTTATACGCGAGGCCTCTGAACAGCCAGTCATCTTACATGGCCTAAATACCTCTCACTCCGCACAACCACTCACGCAGATCAAAAAGGCTAACGCAAAAGAGCGCACTAGCTCACGAAGCAAAGACAAAGATCACAAACTCTCATCCTCCCACAAAAGCACTCGCAGCCGCGACCGCAGCAATCACAGCAGACCGCATACCACCGAAGGCGGACACTCCCGTGAACACTCCCGACCCGGAACCCCTGGAAAGCCGCATTACTATCCTCAATCGCCACCCATAAACCTTTGGTGATAGGCCTCCAAGATATCAAACTCCGAGAGACCGTCAACCAACCTATTCCCCAAAAACTCAGCCAATCCCGTCTTGAAAGCAGAAATGGAAGACGACTCGACAACAGCAGCAGGCAGCTCATTCCATTTCCTAATGCACCGAACATTAAAAAACCTTTTCGCCACATCCACAGAGCAACGGGGCACCAAGAGTTTGTGCGGATGTTTGACGGAGAACAAATTTATAGCCAACAGCCTGTCAAGGTACGACACCTCAGATAGACCATGCAACTGTTTGGTAGATCTCCTCTAAACAGACTCAAGCAAAGGCATCCTGGACATAACAAGGATTCCATACACAAGAACAGTAGTCAAGAATGGGCCTGACATGCGTCACAAATAGTGTGACCATA
This sequence comes from Gammarus roeselii, assembly GCA_016164225.1. NCBI lineage: Eukaryota > Metazoa > Arthropoda > Malacostraca > Amphipoda > Gammaridae > Gammarus > Gammarus roeselii. Next base: position 3,718 of record SDVV010024570.1, read on the forward strand.
AAATCTGGGTTCTGTTCACACTCGACCTTAGCAAATCACTACGAAGAACAGCAGCTCGTCGCACAACCTGTCTGACATGCTTAGGGAATTTAAGGCCAACGTCCACATGAATTCCCAAATCCCGTTGAACTTGGACAAACTCCAACCGAGCCCCCCATGAGTGTTAACTGCCTCAACACCAGAACCCATCCACCCAGCAAATCGTTTTCTAAAATGTAAAACAAAACACTTGCTGGGGTTTAATGACAAATTTCATGAAGACGCAGTTCGAAATAATTTTGTCAAGGTTCCAATGCAAAGTAGACACACCATCATGACGCTGGAACGAGAAATAAATTTTAAAAATCATCAGCGAATGCGCCTTAGACACAAGGCCATCCGTTAAAAAAGTAACATATATGAGAAAGAGGATTGGACCCAAGTCCGACTTTTGAGGAACCCCTTTCAGAACATCCCTGCGTTCACTATTCACTCCATCAACACCAACACACAAACTTCAAAAAAACTACCAATCCTTCTCAACATGACCCCAGAAACTCCAAGAGCCTGCAACTTCAGTAGCAGAACGGGATGGGACACAACATCAAATACAGATACAGACACTAGGCCGCATCACCCAGAAAGGGGGGAGGCCGATTGCAAGGCGCACCTCACACCCTCTTATGCTCACACTCACACAACTTTGCTCTTTTGAGCTCAAGGGTCCGGCCGGTAACCCCACCACACACACTCTGGGTCACGAGTGCGGTCCGAGGACCCGTTGTCAGCAGCAAGGCCCGACAGTTTTCACTGGTTTACCCCCACCGCATCATGATGGCCGGGTTGCCACCCCACCCACGACTATTCCGACAACGTAATGCCAACGGCGGGAAAGCACATCAGAGCAGCGTCAAAATCAACCATTCACAACCATTCTCCACTAACGCCTGTTCATTGCATGCTGTCTCGCTACTTCCACATTCATGTCTCTCCTTCCTAACGCCTGCGTCAGACCATCCATCCCACCCAAACTTCGGTCTACCTCTAGGCCTGCGACCACTCGTCTCCGTCTTCATCACCCTTCATCCATCCTCTCCATGTGCCCGAATCAACTCAAAACACGCGAATCCACTCTGTCCTCCAACTTTTTCACCACACCACCCCCGTTCTGATTCGAAATACGTCGTTGGTGATCTGGTCTCTCAGCGTTACTCTAGCCATGCTCTTCGAACATTCCATCTCAAAGGCATTCAACCTTCTTCTCTCCTCTGGTCTACCCCCCAAGTCTCAGCTCCGTGGAGCACAATTGAAACAGCAACACCCTCATACAGCCCTCTCTTTGCTTCCATCCCCAACGACCTACAGCTCATTACACTCTTCAGTGCTCCCAACACTTCACACCCCTCCTTCACTCGCGCCTTCACTTCAGTTTCCACTAGTTCAGTCAAAGATCAACATCAAATACCTTCGAAAAATCAAGCATGGCCATTTCCTCAACCAAGCCGGAATCAACAGACATGACCTAATCTGAATAGACCAACAACATCTGATCTTCTGTAGATCTTGCCTTCCTAAATCCAAACTGCCTGGAAGAAAAGAGCTGGTTAGACTCTAAATAGTCCACCAACTTGGCAGCAACAATCCTCTCAATTGACTAGCAACAAACCAAGGTAAGGCTAACAGGACGATAGCTAAGGGGATCGTATCTTCATTTCATTTAAAAATTGGAATATCCAATTAACTTTTTCATGCATCAGGGAGCAATCTACTCTGCAGAGAAAGGTTGAAGATTATAAAGAGAGGCTGTCAGTTGCGCAGCACACTCTCTCAGCAACTTTGGATGGAGTCCTTCCAGGCCCATTGCCGAACTAACATTAAGCCCGGCCAGAACGTCGAAGACATTCTGTGACCTCATGGCAAACTTGCTCATTTTGTCATCAAATAACTGGATAGGAGTAGGAGTGGGAGAAACATCCACTCCATATACGCCAGAGAACGCAGACGAACAGGAGCTCAGCCATCTATAGTGGACCGCAAGCCAGATGTCCACCTGACTCACGAAGAGGTCCAACACCAAGGCGATCTTTCTTCTTCCTTCGGATGTAAGCATGGAACAGCTTCGGGGAGACATTATAGCGTTGCATTAGGTATTCCTCATAATGAGATCGGCTGGATAACACATGATTTTGAAACTGACAGTTGAGATCAAGAAAGATAGCTAGTGACTCCAAAGTACCCTGTCATTCCTGCCAAACCTCCTTCCTGAGACCTTGTACTCATTCCAATCATTTGCTTTCCTCACCTTCAACCCGTGTGGAAGCCTGACTGCCCATGGCACCCTAGGCGAGTCACCAGCATGAGGCACAGTAAGTCTATCAAGTTCCGCAGTATAGTGAGGAACACATTATATACCTCATGGACACCCAGGTAGACAAATTCAAGAGGCCAGTCAATTCGCGACAATGCTTTGGAAAGAGCGCCGTAGTTACCCCGATGCCAGGAATACTTCAAATTCAAAGCTTGGTGTCCCGCACCCCCAGGTTCCCAGACATTCACAAACAAATAGTCACAAATGACAGGTGAGTGAGAACACCTCGGAAAAGGAGCCAAAACCTTAACACCCTCCACACGATCTGGCTCGCTAGTTAAGAATAAGTCCATAATATTGCTGGACAAAAGAAAAATTGACTTCCTCACCCACTGATGCAAACCACAAGCCGCAAAACAATTCTTAACAGCTGATCAGTCAGGTCAATATTATCTCCCTGACCACTTCACTTAGGGGAAGTTGAAATCCCCCAACACAGCAACCTCCCGACCAACACACAAGTCACCAATCAAATTTATGAGATCAAGATTTTCCTGTTCACCATAGGGTGGAGGTCTGTAAAAAGCCAAAATCCACGCATCAATTTCATTTCAACAAGAAAGACTGCTGCTACACTCGGTAAGTCAAGATTAACCTCCTCATCCTTGAGTACAGAAATGGAAGACAGACTCGACATACATACACCGTGTTTTCTCGCTCTACTATGTGAATAGAGCTTGTAAGCCAAGTCTCACCAACCACAAAAATCTCCAGGATGGAGTGGCTAGGGAGGTAAACACGAGTGTATTGGGTTGTAGCTTATGACAGTTGGGGGCGAATATGCAGAGTTGGTGGTTGAGTCGGCTACTGTTTGCGGATGACACGGCACCGGAGGCAAACTCGAGTTGACGTGGGTAAGAGTAATGAGATGTTGGAGGAACGTCAATGAGAGCAGAATCACTGCCCTCCTAAATAGAGAGTTTTTGGAAGACGTTCAGTGTTCTAAGTACCTGGACCCTCAAGTGGAGAAGACTGAACTGATGAAAACGGAAGTGAAGTCACGCGTGAAGAAAGGGTGTAAAGTGTTGGGTGCACTGAAGCGTGTAATGAGTAGTAGGAGGTTGGGGAATGAAGCAAAAAATGGTTGTATGAGGGGGTAGTTGTCCACACTGTGCTCCACGGAGATGAAATGTTTGAGGAGCATGGCTAGAGTGAGGATGGGAGACTGGGTCAGTAACTACGTTATTCGAATTAGAACGAGGATGGCGAAGAAGTTATAGGACAGAGTAGATTCACGTGTTCCGAGATGGTTCGGGCACGTTGCGAGGATGGATGCTGTGAGATTGGGTGAAATGGCTGATGAAGGCTGAGGTGAGTAGACGTAAGGCCTAGAGGTTGACCGAAGTTTAGGTGGATGGATGGCGTGAAGCAGGCGTTAGGAAGGAAGAGACAGAAGAGTGGAGGTAGCAAGAGAGCGTGGAATGGATACGTGTGAGTGGAGAATGGTCGTGAACGGTTGAGTTTTGACGCTGTCCTCATGTGCGTGCTTTCTCGCTCCTTGGGACACGTTGAGGAACGGGCGGTTGTGATAGTCGAAAGTGGAGAAGAAGCGAGGCTGAAGTAAAGGAAATAAGGGTGTTCACATTCCCTCCTCCCCCCCCATGGTTGGGCCCTGATTCTGTGAAACCATGAATCTTACGGCTGTCTAGGGGGATATGAGAGGGTAAGAGTTTCGTAGAGGAGAGGTAGAAACGGACGTTCCAGTGTTTGGATAATGGGACTGAGGAGGTAGATTGGCCTGCATGATGTGCTAAGTTCGGGTGGTAAGTGGTTTTGGGATGTGAAAATCACAGATTTCTTCAGATGACTGGTATGTCTTAGTGGTTGGGGTGAGAAATTGAAGAGGGACGTTAAATATGAGATGGCTGATGGACCGAGGATTTAAGGTGGATTGTAGTTGTTGCTTAGCCCCGGTTACCACCTGCGGTGGTGGAAACCGTCCAGCGCACCGCCCGAAATCCTCGATACTCATCGGCACGCGCGTGTTGAGACAAGGGGAGGTGAGAGATGATAGAAGGCTGACCGGCTCATGGTGGGGTAGAGTATTTTTGTTGTTATCTGGATTAACTTTGTGGGTCGTGTGGCAGGTAACAAATCGCCATAGTAAAATTTCAATCGTAGACATGAGAACATTGAAACTTGCAGCGTGTTCATGTCCCTCAGCCTCACTGCAACGCCCCAACCAGACGCGTGCAGGGATAACCTCATGTGGAACAGGGATGTTTTGTAGGAGCGAAATGATGGGTATCATCCACTAGTCCATGAAAAACAATGAGTATATGTCGTGACTATGACATCTTGAAAAAGTCGGTGGGCCTGCCGACCGGGCAGCGCACAGGCTGCGTCCGCGTCAACACCGGAAAGACGGCGCAATCCCCAACGGCGAGGATATAAAACAAGGTGGGTTGAGGGACTTGGCAGGGGCCAAAGCCCCAGACGCCGTCACCGCAGGCAAGACATCTTGATAGAGTTTACAAGTGTTTACAAGTGTAGGAAGACAACAACAGGTCTATTGGCCCAAACTAGGTTGCCTTTTGATAGCAAGAGGGTTAGTTCTGTAGTAGAACGTCTAGAGGCCTATTGGCCCAAATAGGCCAATAGGCGTAGCACCACACACTTGTCCGGAATCAATCTGAGATTCCAGGACCTTGCAACAGAGTCAAGTGTCTTGAAACCACTTTGGAGTGACTGAACACCGCGGACGGCAGGCTCAGTGTCCTTACGTGTGCGAAAAAGCCTTAAACATGCACAGAAGACCGCTCGAGATGTGATTGATATAAATAAAGAACAGTAGCGGACCAAGGACAGAGCCCTGAGGTATACCACTTGTCACATCAACTGGACTGCTCACGCTGCCACTCACACAAACACACATCACTCTGCCAGAGAGAAATGCCGCAATTCAGGCCAGCAATGAGTTACAAACACCCAAGGACTCTAGCTTAGACAGAAGCACACCATGACTCACCACATCAAATGCTCAAGAGAAGTCAAGCATTATGACATCCACAACATATCCCTCATCAATAAACCTTCTAACATCATTGTATGTCAACAGCAACTGGTCCTCAGTGCTATGGTTACTTTGAAAACCATACTGATGGGATGACAAACTATTGTTGCTCACAAGGTACTCAGTCAACCGAGATGCAACTTTCTTTCCATTTATTTGCAGCAAGCAGATGTCAAACTTACCGGTCTGTAATCGAGTGAATCAGTGTGAGATTTAGCCTTGAATATTGGGACAACAATCGATTTGCTCCGGACTTTAGATACAGCTCCTGTCCTCATTGATTTTTGAAGAATCAAACAAAGAGGGAGGGATAGTTCATCTGCACACCTCCTCAGCAGATGCAGGTGGAGGCCATCTGGGCCCATACTGGAACTGGGAACATGCTGGACCCACAGCCTAGAGAAGTCCACATTGGACAGACTCTCATCAAAAGACTGGAAAGGGGCTGATTGGGTAGGCGCTGAACCTACAAAAACTCCAGACAAAGAGTCAGCAAGAACTTCGCACATCAAGCTCGGATCCTAACTTATCTCACCATTTGGCAATCGGAGGGGGCCAACAGATGGGCGACCAATCTTTTCTCCTGACATAAGCATGCAACAGATTACGGTTATCAGGTCTGTTCAGTAACTTGGACGCGTACTTCTTTCAGGACTCGATGAAAAAAAAATTGTAGGTCCTATTCAGAGAGTGTCTGGATTGAGAGAGCGGAATGAGAGTGTGGAATGAGAGTGTGGAATGAGAGTGTGGAATGAGAGTGTGAAGTGAGTGTGAAAGTGAGTGTGGAAATGAGAGTGTGGAAATGAGAGTGTGGAGTGAGAGTGTGGAGTGAGAGTGTGGAGTGAGAGTGTGGAGTGAGAGTGTGGAGTGAGAGTGTGGAGTGAGAGTGTGGAATGAGAGCGTGGAATGAGAGTGTGGAATGAGAGTGTGGAATGAGTGTGTTTGGAATGAGAGTGTCTGGAATGAGAGTGTCTGGAATGAGAGTGTCTGGAATGAGAGTGTCTGGAATGAGAGTGTCTGGAATGAGTGTCTGGAATGAGAGTGTCTGGAATGAGAGTGTCTGGAATGAGTGTCAGGAATGAGTGTCAGGAATGAGAGTGTCCGGAAAGAGAGTGTCTGGAATGAGAGTGTCTGGAATGAGAGTGTCTGGAATGAGAGTGTTTGAATTGAGAGCATGTAAGGGAGGTGAATTACCTGTTGAAACTCACAGCTAAATCGCGAGGACTTGTAAAAGGTCTGTTGCGGAATTGGATGGGTTGATTGGGTGGGGAGTGATATTATGTTTCATGCCAAAAGGAGATTGGAGGAGGGACCAGGACTGTTTGGGGCTGTTTGTTTCAGCTATAATTTGGGTTTCCATGTTTTGTGAGCGTTAGAGGAGATGAGACGGGATTATTGTTAGTCCAAGTGGCCAGGCCTTTTGCGCCTTGAGTCAGCATTCAACCGGGATCACAGTTGCTGCCGACATAGAAGCCTAAGACCATTTGGTCTAAGAGCTACAGTTCTGTAACACTCCAGCAATAGTCGATAATCTGTAATGGACCTCTACTTTATAACCACGGTGCTAACCTCTAACCTGCAGGGTGTGTAGCTTGGGAAACATGGCGGCACAAGTCAGCAGGTCGGCCCATGAGTGCCGCGGTCGCATGGAGTTCAGCACGAGGTGGGTCACGTGACCCAGGCTAGGGATCAAGGAAAAGGAGCCCGGGGGTGGGGCCAGCCGGTTGTCACTGCCAAAGGGACAAGTTGACAGTAATATATATGTCTCCTTAGAACTGGATGGTACAGACATGATTTTATCTGTGGTTTTTCCATCTGGCAAATTAGTAACATGTAACAACTAAAATTAAAAAATATTAACAACTAAATGTAAAAAATATCAACAAGTAGCTAATAACAAAATATTCATTTTCAAAATTTTTATATCTTTCATCTCACCTAAGCAATGTCAACCAGCTTTCATGTTCCAGGATTGTTGCTTACAATCAGATGGTGCACAAATACTTACTTAGCTACAAATCTTTGACCATCAAAACATGAATCATCAGTACAATTGGCCAGTCCTACGGTTGTGCGTAGAGTAAAGATCAAGGTGATAATAATATGAGCTCCACAACAAGCAACATCAATTAGATTGCATCTTAGCATCATCCAACTTAAGTCATAGTTGATACTCAATCTAAAACTTGGAGATCTGTTTGGGTTTGCACCTCATTATTATTAATGTAAAAACATTTCAACAAAGTAGCTATGGTATGGCCCTCAAAAAATGTAGTTGGTTATTAGCCATGTTGAATTTTATTTCTTATTAAATGATTGTGCTAGCTTGCTTATGGAAAAATAATTTCTTGTGTATGAGGTAGAGTAGGCAAGAAAGTTAGCTACTTTAACAACTAGAAAAATATTGAGATAAATGACCAATACACATAACACTTGGTCTTTACATCTGGTATTCAACAAGCTAATTGATAACTAATGAAGAGTTTGATACCATGCATTATTTTTCAGTGTCTTCAAATATATAGGTAATGATCTGTAATTTACTTAGACACGTATTAGATGCCATCTGCAAACAGCACAAGAAGCGTTCAGCTACCTCACTATTATCAAACCTGAGGTTAAGCATCTTCAATTTGGGTAATTGACACACTATTTCTGCAACTGACTGCCAATTCGGCAAGAGGCATCCACTGAGGTCCAGCTGAGTCACTCTTGGTAGCAAATTGCCAAGGGGAGTTGGACCAGCATGAGACACAAAGCAGTCTTTCAGCTCCACCAGCCGTAGCATCTCCAACTCGCTGTAAACAAAGATAATTTATTGTGACAATAGGTAGCATTCCTCAAACACAACTAACAAAAATGTCTCCAAGGTGTTACCAAGTGATCATGAATTGCTGACAAGAGAAAAAGATGGATATACAATATTGTAAATTTCTATATACAAAGTGTTGACAAAATGAAAATTTGAACCATAGTGAAATATTGATTGTCAGAAGCCACAGAGCCTTGAAATTTAATTATAAAGTAATGAAATGCAGAAATGAACATATGCCAGAAATTAAATGTCAAGGTATTTAGCTGAACAAATACCTTTGAAATATTAGAGATTACAAATGAAATGAGATATTAATTTCCAATTAAAAGAATGCACCATACAATTATGACTAAAAATATATATTCTCAGCTGAGGAGAATGCTAAACTGATTGAATTCTTGATGCAGTTTTGTGTTGGCAGAGAGGTTGTTGTGCTTGGGGATTTTAACTTGCCTTCATTGGATTGGTCTGCAGACGTTTTTGATAATTATATCCCTCCCGTTGATTCCCAGTTTCTTGATTGCTTTGTCCTGCTTGGACTCACTCAGTGGGTGAGGGAAGGTACTTTTGTTGATTCGGGTAGCATTCTTGATCTGGTGTTGACCACGGAGGAGGATCGGGTGTCTTCTGTGGCAGTATTGCCTCCTCTCCCGGGGTGCCACCATGCCCCT
>SDVV010024571.1:0-12563 GCA_016164225.1 Gammarus roeselii
GGCAGCAAACTACCTGTGGCACACACATTTAAATTGTGGCTGGCAGCAAACTACCAGTGGCACACACATTTAAATTGTGGCTGGCAGCAAACTACCTGTGGCACACACATTTAAATTGTGGCTGGCAGCAAACTACCTGTGGCACACCCATACAGTTCGCATCTGTCCGTTAACGGACCCTCTTCACTCGCTGGAGAGACCATCTCCGCACCCTCCTCCCTGTTAGTGGGTGGCGATACGGACCCACTTCACCAGCTGGAGAGACCATCTCCGCTCCCCGCCCGCCTGTTAGTAAGTGGCGATACGGACCCACTTCACCAGCTGGAGAGACCATCTCCGTTCCCCGCCCGCCTGTTGGTGGGAGGCGATATGGGCCCTCCTTGCCCGTTGGAGAGACCAGCTCCGCACCCCGTCAGCCTGTTGTGGATGGCAAAACGTACCTTCTCCACTCCTGTTAGTGGGTGGCGATACGGACCTTCTTCGCCCGCTGGAGAGACCATCTTCGCACCCCGCCCGCCTGTTAGTGGGAGGCGATACGGACCCTCCTCGCCCGCTGGAGAGACTAGCTCCGCACCCCGCCTGCCTGGCAGTGGGTGGCGATAACGGGCCCTCTTCCCCCGCTAAAGAGACCATCTCCGCACATTTTTATGGGCCTCATTGCTTGTTAATTTTGCTGTTATTTTTCAAACCACCGACTCTAATTTTACGGACATTGATGGTTCGGTAATCCGATACCAAGCCCCACAGTTCCTCGGCTCACTTCACTTTTGCAGTACACAGTAGGATCACGCCGGGACGTGGTATTTCTTTTCTGCTTAATTTCTGTATCTAAACTGTGCCTGTATTATCTATTTGTTCATCTTATATATATTGCATGCTTGTAGCAGTGTTATAGGGTGTAAATTGCTTACTGCTTTTGTATGCGTTAGGATTCATACCGTCTCGTTGAATACTTTGTGTTCTGCGAAGACAAAGTTCAGAGTTCAAGTTGGCTACCAGTCTCACGTTTTTTGTTCATAATTCTGGAGTTTTGAGGGTTTAATTTTAACTAGTTCAATGTGTCATAACTTTTGAAATTAAGATTCATTCCGGTTCCTCGAGTAAATTGCACCGCACTGTTGCCCTTATGGACTGCAAATCCAACATCAGGTACCTCATATACTAGGAGAGATTATTATATCATTTCTGCCTATGCCTCATCAACCTGCGCAAATGAGTGGCTCTGAGCAACCTATGGTAAGGGGAACAGCAACTCTACATTTCCAGTATTTCTTCCCGAACTTTTAGGTTTACGCTATGACAAATCTCTTTTCGGCCAGTCAACATTTATTATAATTTTTAGCTAAAATATTAGTCCCTCTTGTCTGAATTATTTCTAAATATTAACAAAGCCTTAGATAATTTAAACAAATTGCTATAACCTGAAACTGAATTCCTTGGTACGATTTCCTTCCACCAATAGAATAATATCTTGTACTTGCATCGTCCGATTAAGTTTATATCAAACATCTTTGCATAGGCTTAGTCAGCATTCATTAAAATTACTAGCTTATTATTTGTCACAGTCTCTTTCTGAATTTATGTTTTTTCTTATTACAAAGAGCTTGTAATGTGGGAATACAATTAAAAGCAAGTAGGAATGAGGTGGTAAAATAGATTGAAAAAGATTTGAAATGTTTTTGAACGATTGAACAAAGATTCAAAAGTGTTTGAACGATAGGCAATACCCAAACACGATCCTGCACAATATAAGGTCACGGGTCCTCCGCCTAACGCAGAGCATAAAAATGATTAGCTAATAAGACGCTCTCTAAGCCTTTACAGCAACAAACCCTCTAAGTAGTCCACTTCACTGAGATTTTACCTTGAATTAAAGAAATGTCGGCCCACAGCCACACTGCCAACAGAAGCCAATCCTGCTGCATCTGTTACAGTGGAACATGCAAGAAATGCGCACGTGCCACGAATAACAGAGACTGCATACTATGCAAAAGCTAAAAATGCACCAGACCCAGCAAGCCTATAAACATAGAGCTGCTGCATTGCCCACACACTCAGGTGGCCAGCACTTGTGCCCCATAACGCGATAAGGAGAAGCCTACCCTCTCCCACAGGGTTGCTCTTTCGGTGACAGATATTCACCCAACGCTGCTGAGCTCTCCATCTCCCACCCCTAATCGTCACCTCAACAAAAAAATCCGCAACAGCAAAGCCGCTCACTGTAAAGCATCAGGCACCAGCACCGGGTCAACAGAAAATCCCAAGACCCCTAAGACGATACTCATTGGTAATATCCTTATAAAAAATGTGCTTACGTCCGACCTTTCAGATAGATGCACTTTTGAAAAGATAAATATTAATGACTATGGTGCTCCATCTAAAATCATTGAAGCACAAATCCGTTCAAAAATCACATTATTGTGCTCACGGACTACGTCAACCACCTCAATTTTTACGAAAACCAAAATGCTAAGATGTACATGACAGAACCCTTCAATCTGAAAACAATTGAACAGAGGCGCCGTTTCATGAGTCTATGCCACTCATGGAGGCTCAAAGGTATCCCAACAGCCAAACTAAAAGACGAATTCACTATTGACCTCGACAAACGATTGTTCCATTCAGAGAATGCTAGTCTAAACAATAGTGGAATTATCAAATTCTTTAACCCTATAGCACGTTACCTCCCTCTGAGGATTGAGGTATTGCCATCCCTATACTACAACAATGTCAGAAGCAAGCAATTATTACTCTGGTATCCTCCCTCCCTCTACTTCCCTCAATCATATGGCCATCATCTCGTATCATCACCCCACCACACGTCAGCAAAGAGCATCTCCTTGCAGACAACTCACACCCTAGTGCCTTCTCGTCACCCCCAAACTAAAATTCAAACTAAAAATTACCAATCAGTGACTCCTTATCATCCTCACACAATTAGCTCCCATGCAACGCCTCTTCAATACGGTCGCAGCAATAGCGTCCCTCAGCGCCTCCTCATATCTTCTCCTACCCTCCTCCTCCACTCTACACTACTCACACAAATTCGTCTAACTATGCTTGCAGCAAAGCCCCAATCCTCCCCTTTCGCTACCATTCCCTAACCTCAGCCCAAACTCCAACTTTACCTATTCTGCCAATCCCTCCCATATAATACCCCCCCTACATCCGTTCTTTCCTCTAGCTCCCACCTTCGTTACCATTCTGTAACCTCAGCCTAAACTCCAACTCTACCTATCCCGCTAATCCCTCCCATATATTTCCCCCCTCCACCCATTCCTTCCTCTAGCACGGTTCTGCCATCCTCAGTCATGGCTCTCTTCAATCACCGATCTAAATTTATTTCCCTTGGTGCTGTTCGATCTCCCCTGCTCCAATCTACCCTCAACAACAAAGAACAGAACCGAAAGCAAGGATATCCCATACATACAAACAATGCCACTCGAGAATTAGCAACCAGATTCTTAGATAACGTCAGTAAGAGTGTTGCTGAAGAGCATATTAAAAATCTAAATGAGGTTGGTGTTGCTGACACAAGAAATAATAAAACAGATGAAAGAATGTCAATGCAGGTGACGGAAAACTTGCAACAATTTCCCAGGAACACCAACATCGACACCATTTTCAATGATTTAAAATTAAACATACAACCAACACTAGCAGACGGACATTGTATGATTCACGCGGTGAAAGGATCCTTGATAAAACAAACAGGACATAACGATGAAAACCTCTTAGAGTTGATAAAAACCAAAGCAATGTAGGAATTCTTCAATTACATAGAAGATTGCAAAGCCTTCACTGAGTATAACAAAGGTGATAGGTTCCTCTCCGGGATAGAAAAGTATTTTGAAAACAAAAACTACAATAGCCGTTTTGGCGATCTAGTCCCCACAGCTCTCATGAACGCACTCAAAATACAAATCACAATCTTAGCTGAAACAATCCCGGACATCGCAACAAAAACTGTAATTAATCCGATCAACCTTAAGAGTGATGAAGCTGCTCAATACTGAATATTTGTAGCCAAGAAAGTGGACCACTATAGTAGTCCTGCACCAACCACCCTCTGAAGCCACATTTAGAACGACAAAATATTGCAGCAAAGCGAAACAACATGTGGAAACAAATGTGCCGTGTTGCAATACGTATTCTCCTTTGCAATACGACAATGATGCATCCATATTCGATGAAGAGATGCCTCTGCAATCATCCCAAAGGGACACAAACTGCTCTGTAAGTAAAAACAAACGACTAGAGGCACAAACTGTTCGAGCTGGGAGCAGCAACTACCCCTCAGCAACCATGTCTGTGAATACCCATCAGAACCTAAATAATATCGTGATTAAACATATAAACGTTTGAACCTTAGGCGCAAAGATGGATCACATCAAAATGATGATGAAGAAGGACTCAATTGACATTCTATGTCTGACTGAAACCTGGCTGGAATATGACATTAACACTACCTTCATCGAGATTGACGGCTTCAATGTTTATAGGAAAGATAGAGAAAGAAAAGGAGGTAGAACCGTGATTTATGTGCCAGAAGAAAATACCTTGTCTCAATTAATGCTTAACGACAGCAATGAAGTTGATGACTTTTGAGTGAACATTCAGGTACAAAAAAGAAGATTGTTTGTTGTTGGTTCTCTTTACAGACTACTCAAAGCAAGTGTACATTATTTTCATTACATCGAAGAAAGATTTCGAGAAGCTATCCGCTTAGAAAAGAAGCTGTACATTTTGGGAGATTTCAATGATGATCAATTGAAATTGAAATTCAACAATATGAAGCCGATTTTAGACAGAATCGGCCTGCATCAGCTCATAAAAAGTGCAACAAGAATAACACCCGAATCTGAAACTGTATTGGATCTGCTCATAATTAACAATCCGTCTTCCATCGTTTCCACAGATTTGAAGCCCAATTCTTTCTCGGATCACCATGATTTAAACTGCACCATTAACATCAAAATAGAGAAGAAACCAGTATACAAAATAACATGTCGTACAAAAAGAAATTACACCGCGGATAATTTCAGAGCACAACTAGGGGCAAATGTCGAGATGATATAACCGATACATAGCACAAACAACGTCACAGAGCTAGCCCAGTTACTTACAGACTATCTTCCTACATGTCTGAACGCTGTGGTGCCAACGGAAACTGAAACAATGAAAAGCATGCCGGTTAAATGGATTACAGCAAAACTGCGAAAAGAAACTGCACTTTAAAAATATCTCAAACGCAGAGCAAAACGAAGCATCACTTGGTTACAATTATTCTGAATTCAAAATAGAAGAGTCGAACTAAAAGTCAGAGGGGCAAAAATTAAATACCATCATGAGGAACTAGAACATGGCAAAAACAATCAAAAAGAAACATGGAATGTACTGAAAAGAATTGCTCCCTACAAGAAAAAGATCACCTCGCCTACTTATCCGAATACTCAAGCAGCTTCAGAAAAGTTTAACAACTAATTCGCTGGAGTTGGGAAACTGGTTTTTGAAAAGGTAACCCAGGAAGCTTATCAAGGATTACAGAGCGACGCAACAGATACATAGAGTCCAAAAGCTTTCGATGGAGAAAGCGACCAAGAAGCAAACGTCAAATGGAAACCAAGCTTGTATCGCAACACGAAGTAAAACGAGTTGTATTTGCCTTGAGGAACACAAATTTAACAGGAATAGATGATTTAGCCCTACAATATCTAAAAAACAGCTTTATTGTTACCTTGCCTTATATCAGCACAGTTATTAACACCTCCATAGCAAGTGAAACTTTTCCAGAGATCTGGACCATGCAATCATAAAACCATTTAATAAATCTGGGAACAAGAATGAACCATCCAACATTAGACCGATCAGTCTTCTGCCTGTCCTATCCAAAATTCTAAAAAAGGTTATATCTAACCAATTGATTGATTACCTCGAATCAAACAAGCTATTCAATGACTGCCTGTATGATTATTGGCAAAAATTGTCAACAGAAGACGCACTTATAAGCATCACTGAATATCTGTACAAAAAGTTTGATTAGGGGCAGAAATCTCTGCTGGTATTGCTAGACTTATCGAAAGCATTCGACAGTGTAAGCCATACAATTCTTTATGGCAAGCTCCGCAACATCGGAATAGACCCTACTTGGTTCGAAAGTTATCTGATGAATTGGCAACAATCACTTAAACTCGATAACGCAACTATGTCAAATTCGGTTGACAATTGCCTTTGGCGCCCCTCAAGGTTCGATACTTGGCCCTTTGTTGTCCCTGGTTTTTGTAAATGACATCGACTGTAAAAATACCAAAATATCAAGATAAAATGGTAATGTACGCCGATGATGTTCAAATATTGTATTCCCGAAAGCCGTCGGATCTGAATGCACTGAAAGACGACGCTGAGGCAGCCGTAACTAATCTGAAATCTTGGTATGATAAAAATGGACTCAAACTCAACTCTGAAAAAAAACAAAATGCATCTTGTTCGGCTCGAACTCGGAAAAAAAAGCAGTTCCAATTGTCATCTCTCCATACTTAGGCAATGTCAATGCGTAACAAAGGAGATTTCCGGAGAGTAGACGCTCATCAATAAATCCCTAATACATTTGACATGCGCGGGCCGGAAGGTCGGGTAGTATAGTCTCACAAAGTAATTTATGATACGAGAACCTATGAAAAGTAAACTAGGGGATCTGAAGCGAACGGAAATCATTTGGGTGCATACAGTAATTGAGATGACGCCCGGTGCCGGGACAATAATAATATTATGTCATGGGCCACGCTTGTGACGGAAGTGAAATGGATCGAGCAGCAAGGGATAGTCTGAGAGAGTCAGTGTTGACTCGACCCCGATACCGACTGGTTACTTGCCTGTGCTCGCTCCTCATACAAATAACTTAAATTCCCATTTTTCTCAACTTGTAAAAATCGTATATTTGCAAATAAATCAGATATATTATTCCACCCTTGTTTATCTAGAAGTCCTCATCCTTCAATATCGTGAGCTATAACACCAATGAATTACTCCATCAGGATAGGCAAATCTGACATTCCTGCTGAAGATGAAGTTATAAGTCTGGGAGTATGGTTTGATCCCGATCATTCCTTCAAACACCACGTAGCTACTCTGTGTTCCAAGTTGAATGGAACACTTTAGTTCCTAAGCTCCGCAAAAAAAAGGATTTCAAATCAAGATTACTGATTGTCCACGCTTTATTATTTTCTCACATTAACTACTGTCTTCCAATTTGGGGGAAATGCACCAAAACTCAAAGAGTGAAGGTACAACGTTGTATCAACTTTTCGGCAAGAATAACATGCGATGGTAACCACAGAAAACGAGACCACGTAAGTCCTCTCCTCTAAAAATTACCGTGGCTCAATATCGACAACAAACTGGCACTCCATGAGTCGATCAGAAAAACATTCACCCGGCAGTCAAAGGCACATGTATTTTCGATGTGAAAAGAACAATCGATTCACAAGAAATAATGATTTTCTGCACGTTGAGCACAGGAAAACAGAAACTGCATGTCGAGCTTTTTCGATCACTGGACCAAAATCCTGAAACAATCTCCCAACAAGCCACAAGAAACTTGAATTCAACAAGTCCTTCAAGAATAGGCCTAATGAACATCTGTTGACCGGTCAATTCAAAACGGTAACTTTGCCCACAAACACAAGCTAAATGCATAATACCAGTAACCAGACAATGCATTCTGTTCTTGAGCGACCACCACCACCATAACTCTCAACATTGAGACACCATCTAATCGTTTTCACTCTGACGATACCTTTGTGTTCTATATTGCTACCGATCACAATTGTCTTTGCCAATTTTCATAAGTGTTTACTAGCGTTTTGTCTATTTCTATGTTTTAAATGCTCCAGTCGTTTTAGTATAATCAAGATACGAACTCAGTCTTTTCGAGGAACGATAGGCAGCTTGTAACTTTGGCAAAGGTTAACTCGATTTTAATATAATTCATTGAATTATTTCTAACAATTACCGTACCATTTCTGATGATACAATCATTGCCTTATAAGCAAATATTTTGCTTTGTTTTCTATAACAAAAGTATATTCATCCGACTTGTGTACTCCAGCATTGTATTATTCTGATTGTCAATCATTTAATCATTGCCTAGCGGTCTTGATGTGTGTATATTGTATATTCAGTTGTTTGGTATGTATTTAATGTATAACTTTTTTGTATAACTTATGTCGCCTTTTCACGCCTTTATTATTAATACAATGGTTTAGAGCAATCTTTACAATATGTTAGCACTTTTTGATTTCCCAACCCGATATTGTATTCATATTTTCTACATAATTCATGTCGTCCATCCACATCTTTGTCATCGTACAATAATGTACACTATTCATTACAATACGATAGCACATTTTGATGTCCCAACCCCATGTTCATGGGACTCTAACCACATGCATGCGTGATTTCCCACTCCATGTACTTGCTAATTTCCACACCCTTGTATTTTGTTATTTATCCACCACAAGTATTTTTTTTTCAACCCCGCCTGTCACTGGTTTTCCCAACGCTATATAGTCGGAATTATTTTGTCAAAATAGACATTTTCTGTATGTGCACAGATGTGCTACTGTAAATAGTATTTCGCTTCATGTAACCTGATACGGCAGCCCCTGGAGATGAGCTGTGACGAATTCAAATTGAACTATCGTTTTCTTTAATTTAAGTAGCGTAGTTGATAATGAAGTTTCATGTCTTATGTTTAAGAATTTATATATTTTCGAAAAAATTAAAACCCATTGTCAGACGATGGAAATAAATGATCTAATAACAGAAATAAAAATCTCTCTGGAGATCGGTGGAGCCCCTGGGAGGGTTCCGGATGTCGCAGAATCCCGGATGCCGCTGGGCGGGGGAACGCCTGCTATAATCTCCTACGATGTATTTATGCCTATAATGGAGTGACCTTCCTTCTCTGTGCTGTATTGCTGACTGTACCTACGATAGATGGATTGTAATAATCTAATCTTGTTGTAGCTCGTAAAATTTAAATGAAATCGTATATGAAAAAAAGATCGTAGTTTGTTTCTGTTAATTATATTTCTTACCTACTTGACTGTTTTTTGCGCTTTGTTTTGGTTTGGGACATGGTCGCGATCTGTATGTTCAACTTTGTTTTGGTTTGGGACATGGTCGCGATCTGTATGTTCAACTTTGTTTTGGTTTGGGACATGGTCGCGATCTGTATGTTCAACTTTGTTTTGGTTTGGGACATGGTCGCGATCTGTATGTTCAACTTTGTTTTGGTTTGGGACATGGTCGCGATCTGTATGTTCAACTTTGTTTTGGTTTGGGACATGGTCGCGATCTGTATGTTCAACTTTGTTTTGGTTTGGGACATGGTCGCGATCTGTATGTTCAACTTTGTTTTGGTTTGGGACATGGTCGCGATCTGTATGTTCAACTTTGTTTTGGTTTGGGACATGGTCGCGATCTGTATGTTCAACTTTGTTTTGGTTTGGGACATGGTCGCGATCTGTATGTTCAACTTTGTTTTGGTTTGGGACATGGTCGCGATCTGTATGTTCAACTAAACTTGTCTTTTATAACATGAATGATTTAAAAATATGAATAGATGTGACTTTTACTCTTCAATGCTGACAAATATACTGTCGGTACTCTTTTAAATTTTGTCCGACTAGACTCTCTCAACATAGGCATGATTTCATGTATATGCATGTAAGTATGTGAATTAAATAAAAATAATTGTCATTAATATTTTATTGCCTTTTTTGACAGCTTCGTTACATTGCTTGCGGCTTTTCAAATCGTTACTAATGATGACACCTAAATCTCTTTCTTCGGTGACAGGTATCTGTTTCTTTCCCGACATTGACTCTTTCCTCTTTCTTGACCTCTCACAAGAAGCAATTTACCGTTGAACATTTTATATATCTAATTTTCCCTTCTGACGATACACGAGCCGCAGAGTCTGTGCCAATGGTTATGATTTTCGAAAGAAAAAGTTGTTACATGTGTTCAACATAGCTTTTCAAGGTCTTTACTTTGAATATATCTTTTAAATGTTGTTTCTGTACTTTTGCCGAGTGTAAGAACAACCGTCAACTTGACTGACAAGTGAACGCACTCGATTTTTAGAGGGTACGCCGGATGCTCACAACAAGTCTCCCAGCTGATCGACTCAGGCAGTCGTAATGTCCATGTGTTGAACGCCCAAAAATGACCACAAATTACCTTCTGTAACATGTTGAATTCAAATTATGAGACGGACTTTTCATTTAATTTCAGTAGTCCACAAGACCTCCTAAACAATAAACTGCTAGGGGAGAGATCAATAAAAATAAACGATAAATGTGATCGATTATTATAGTATAAATACCTAGACCGATCCAAAATGCAAATTTTAAAAATTCTTCAGTTATCCTTATACTCTACAAGAACAAAGCTGTAGAAAGATAGGGGACATGGGAAAATCCTTTTATTCAAATTTTAATGTTCGAATTTCGTCAAAACGTTACACTGGATTGTACAACTGTTCAACTTTTAAATGTTGTGTTGTTGGTCATGATGAGTCCATAACATTACAAGACGAGCATTTCTTATGTGCAAAACATCGGACGAACAGCAACTCAGTTTTCAAATCAGTCACAAATCCGCTCGAATGGAATATGACCCTGGTCGCCAAAAAATGTGTTCATCCGTATGTCATTGCAACAAGTTACTTTCATCTGGCAATGCAGAGCCATGCAACAGAGGAGGATAAATTGCATGCATTATCACTGCATTGTTTTCCTATAGACTCATTATTGGAGTAATGATCTTTTGGCGAGAATTAATACAGGAATGATCACCATAATTTCTCTATACCTAAGACACCTCAACACTATTCGTCATGGGCATCATCCGACCTACATCATTGATCGAGCCTCCGTTCTCAATCAAATGGCTGTATCATACCATACTGTACAGTGATGTTTTTCATCATCCAAAAGTGTATGAATGTAGTACTAACAAGTTTATTGCGGTTATTCATTGATGTTACCAAGAGGAGTCAACAAACCGTTTCTCCCGAGCAGCGAGTGCCAGGGCAGCTACGAGTGACCATTCCATCACGCCCACTCCGACATTCTGAGCAGCACTGTATGGTGGATGACCTTCTATCGATACATTGTAGCGCACCACAAAACATGCCTTCGTACAGCATCAATGCATTTAT
Source organism: Gammarus roeselii (assembly GCA_016164225.1). NCBI lineage: Eukaryota > Metazoa > Arthropoda > Malacostraca > Amphipoda > Gammaridae > Gammarus > Gammarus roeselii. The sequence goes on from SDVV010024571.1 coordinate 11,228, forward strand.
CCATTTTTAATCACTTCAACATCAAGATAGTATCACTACAACAGGTTACATGAGCGGAAAATTCTCTAAGACCCCCCCAAAAAAGTTATTTGTAGGTAATATAACGGAAATCATCTCTGACTTAGGCCGTGTGGGACAGGCTTCGAATTACTTCCATTTAGCGTCAAGAAATTATTTGAAGCGGGTTAACATTGATTAAGCAATTGGCTTAAGGCGGTACAACAATTATCCTAGATACAGCTGGAGGCTCAAGTAAAACAATGTTTGACTTATCCCTGCGTGCGAGCGAATGCCGCGCCCTGCATTTTGATAATTGCAGCAGAAGCTGGGATTATAAAGGCCTCAGCGATGGCCAGTTTAGTTACGTCGCGCTGTAGCTCGATAATGGTTGCCTTCTCTTACAAAATCGCATCAACAATTGTGAAGTATTATATTTATTGTGGCTAATTGCCATTTTAAGGAGTTATTCTGGTGCGAGAGTCTCTGGGGGGGAGCACTTTCGGGATATTGCAACTCTTGTCACGGATGAAAATAGGGAGTGGGTTCAAGAAGTCATTAGCAATATTCCGACTGTAGGCGAAACGATCAGTGTTGCAGAGGTTATGAGCAGTGTAAGAGGATTAAAAAATAGCAATACTGTTGGTAATAATGATATTACTGGAGCAGTGTATAAGCATGCCTCTTACGGTGTTAGCTCTCTTCCTCTCTGGCTGCATACGAGCCAAGCAGTTGCCCAGGGATGTAATGCATGTAATTGTTATTTCGCTTCTAAAATGTAAAACGAAGGACCCGTCTGACGCAAATAATGATCGTCCCTTTGCTGTTGATGCCTAAATATTCTAAGTTCTGGAGCAGATTATACTCGCAAGATTGCGGTCGCATTTGTTAACAGCGGTCAGCTAGTTTGGTTTCATAAAAGGCCATGGTACAGAAATGGCGATATTTGCTTGAAACAAACAGTACATTACTACGAGAGTTGGGGCTAACCTGTCTTAATGTGCTTCTTCGATGTGGAAACAAACAGTAGATCACTACAGGAGTTGGGGCTAACCTGTCTTAATGTGCTTCTTCGATATCGAAACAAACAGTAGATTACTACAGGAGTTGGGGCTAACCTGTCCTAAGGTGCTTCTTCGATGCTGAAACAAGCAGTAGATTACTACAGGAGTTGGGGCTAACCTGTCCTAATGTGCTTCTTCGATGTTGAAACAAACAGAAGATTACTACGAGAGTTGGAACTAACCTGTCTTAATGTGCTTCTTCGATGTTGAAACAAACAGTAGATTACTACAGGAGTTGGGGCTAACCTGTCCTAATGTGCTTCTTCGATGTTGAA
>SDVV010024572.1:0-12563 GCA_016164225.1 Gammarus roeselii
CCGGGCTCCCGAAACCCCGGGTCCTCGAGTCCCGCGGATCCCACGAGTACCTCCTCTCCCTGGGTCACCTTCTCTCAACCAACCTCGTTACATATAATAATAATGATAACAAATTTAAAATTCATCACCATGAAAAAAGGGCAGAGAAAAATAATAGAGCCCAAGCAAGAAGAAATAATAAAATACTAAAATAAAGTGTTAATGATCTATAAAATGAATAAGCATCCATCCACCCCAACCAATATTGATAAGTGCAGTCAAGGAACAGTTAAGCAATTGATTGACCACCTGTCGGAGGGTTACATTTACTGACGCCATTGACTCTCTTAAGTCATCACAATTAGCTAATCTGAAGTTGGGGTCTTTTTCGCAGTTGGTTGATGTTTTCAACTCGAGCTCCCATCAAAAAAACTAATACAGTTTTGGTCACTAGTTCCGATTGGTTCGCCTACTTCGACGTTCGTGACATGAGTCGCTTGCACTAAATGTTTTCAAGCATGTAGCCGGCGCTAGCCTGGGGCATTAGAATTTTACTACCGTATCTAGCTTGTGTCGTAGAAGGCGACAGTAAAATCGTTCCGTACCCGGGAGTAGAATCGTGCTACCGTAACCCCTGCGTGTAGTAAAAGGCAACTAAAAGGGTCTGAGCGAAGGGGCAAGGAATCCTGTTCTCTGTAAAACCCTTCCTCAAAGACGGCAAGACGAGCGGGGGGAAGGCGAGGCTCTCGCCTCTCCGAACACTTTTGTTAGGGTCGCTGAATGTGCGTGGCTGTAGTACGAATGATGTAAAAAGGAGGGAAATTGGCGAGATGTTTGTGAGAAGTTGATGTGTAGCGCGAGTGAGACGAAATTGAAAGGTAAGGGAGAATGAGAGTGGTGTGGTAAGTGGAAGAAAGTCTGGTGTGGAGGAAGGTTGGGCACGAGAAGCTATGGTTTTGATATTGATTTATTATTTGCTTCCATGTTCCACCGGAGTCCCAACGCGAAGGAGTCTGCATTAACTTCGCGTTGGGACTCCGGTGGAACATGCAAGCAAATAATAAATAATCATGTGGGTGAGAGTTAAGTTGGCGTAGAAAGATGGGTATTTGTGAGTGCTTACGGACCTGGCAGAGAGAGGAGAGGAAGCAATTCCGGACTGACCTGAGTGAGTGTCTTCCGGACTGACCTGAGTGAGTGTATTGGAGGAAGGTATGGCCTTCCCGGTAGAAATGACAGAGAAAACCTGATAGGTCTGTGTATAGAGCAGGAGTTGGTGGTCGGTAACAGTTTGTTCATGAAGCGAGATATTCACAAGTATACATGGGTAAGGATGGCCCACGGTGCAGTGGTGGAGAGAGCACCGATGGATTTTGTGCTGATATCGAGGAGAGTGGTGGGGAGGCTGTTGGACCATCTGCTGGTGGAAAATAGATAATTTATTTATTATTTGCTTAATGTCCCAACGCGAAGTTAATGCAGACTCCCCCGTAGGGCGGTGTGGAAAATAGATATGGAGTGGAGCAGAAGTGGAAGGGCAACAAACGAGTGGGAGGAGGAGGAGAGGTAGTGAAAGTGAGTGGACTGAATGTGAGAAGTAGAGCCGAGGAGTTCCAGCAGGTATTGAGGGAAGAATAGAACGACGTGAGAGGACAGAACCTGAGAGATGCGGAGGAAGAATTCATGGGAGGCGTTAAGGGATGCGTTGCTGACATGTGCAAAGGTGTGTGGTGCGCGCCGTGTGGGCGGGTGCAGAAGGAAAGGTTGAGAGTAGTGGAACGAGTAGGTCAAACTGGCGGTGGCACGGAAAAGATTTGATTTGGGACTCATTTCCACCAGACGGAAAAGAGGAGCGTGGTTGCAGGTAACGTCGGTGGTGGCTTATGAAAGCTACAAAGAGAGGAGAAGATTAGATTAGAGTGTGTCAAGGCTTTCTAGTGCACTGGAGTCAGTCAATGTCCTTCTGGCACCGAACGTCAAACCAGCAGCCAGCGCTGCATCAAGTCATCGACAAATCATCCTCAGTCTCCGGAATTGATTCAACTCACGGCATACTTAGGTCATTACTGTTTATAGGAATATAGAGAGAGGTCACAAATGTGTCCTGCTCAAAGTGAGCAAAGAAAACGGTGGTCTTCCGGGATGGAGGGGTTTATTGGTAAGTAAGATTGAGTATGATCAATTCACTACAGATCAGATTTCAGTTGGGGCAGCTCGGTGGGAGAGCCGGTTGTGTCAGAATTTCAAGAACAAAACATATTCTGGAAAGAGGCAAAGAGGGTGAGAAAGGGAGAGACCGGAAAGGAGGAAGTGGTGAAAGATGAAAATGGCCAGTTGTTGTTGGAAAATGGTTATGTGCGGAAAAGGTGGGCCGAGTATTTGATGAGTTTTTTAATGTCGAGGATGACAGAGGCTGACATTGTTGCTGTGGGTGGTGGTGTTCGGATGCCAGTATTGGGAGAAAGACTTGTGGCTGACATAACCAGGGAAGAAGTGCAGGAGGCGGTGGACGTGATGAAAGAGGGAAAGCCCCTGGTTTGGATGGCGTTGCGATCGAGTGAATGAAGAAGGGTGGAGAAAAGATTGTCGAATGGTCAAGGAGTTGAACGCGATTCGTGACTTGGAACCGTTTGACCCAGTTGCTATTTGCAGCTGATACGGCCCTGGTTGCGGGATCAGAGGAGAAGCTATGTAGGCTAGGGTCCGAGTTTGGTAGATTGATTTATTTGAGCCTCATTTCCACCAGAGCCTCAACGTGAGTCATAATAGGCTCCCCCGTAGGGCGCAATGAGTTTGGTAGAGTGTGTGAGAGGAGGAAGCTTCGAGTGAACGTGGGTAAGAGTAAAGTAACGAGATGCTCGAGGACTGTCGATGCGAGCAAAATTGGTGTCACCCTAAATGGATAGCTCTTGGAGGAAGATGTGTTTCAAGTATCCGGGCTCCCATGTGGAGATAACTGAACTAGTGGAAACTGAAGTGAAGGCGCGAGTGAAGGGAGGGATGTCAAGTGTTGGTTGCACTAAAGAGTGTAATGTGCTGTAGGACGTTGGGGATGGAAGCAAAGCGAGGGCTATATGAAGGTGTCTCAACTGTGCTCTACGGAGCTGAGACTTGGGGGTTGAGAGCAGCGGAGAGAAGAAGGTTGAATGTTTTTGAGATGAAATGTTTGAGGAGCATGACTGGAGTAATGCCGAGAGACCGGATCACCAACAACGTGGTTCGAATCAGAACAGGGATGGTGAAGTTGGAAGAGGACTGAGTGGATTCGCGTGTTATGAGATGGTTCGGGCACATGGCGAAGATGGATGAAGGGAGATAGGTGAAAAGCGTTATCGCAGGCCTAGAGGTAGACCGAAGTTTGGGTGGATGGATGGTGTGAAGCAGGCGTTAGGAAGGAGACATGAATGTGGAGGTGGCGAGAGAGCGTGCAATGAACAGGCGTGAGTGGAGAATGGTTGATTTTGACGCTGCTCTGATGTGCTTTTCCGCCCTTGGCACCCCGCTGTCGGGATGGTCGTGGGTGCGGGGGCCCGGCCATTATGACGCGGCGGGGATAAACCAGCTAAAACTGTCGGGCCCTGCTGCTGATGGCTTATCCTCGGACTGCACTTGTGACCCAGAGGTTATGTTGCGGGGGTACCGGCCGGAACCCTTAGCACAAAAGGGCTAAGTTGTGCGAGTGTGAGCGTGTGAGGATGTGAGGTGCACCTTGCCGTCGGCCACCCCACTTTCTGGGGGATGTGGCCTAGTATCTACTTCTTGTAGGTGTCTTCAATATTTGGGTCATGAACTTATAGTCTGCAAAATCAATCAGACGTTGGCCGGCGGCAGTGCATTCGTCTGTTTCCCATTCAATGTCGGGGATATTGAAGTCGCCAAGCACAATACTGTGCTGTGGCAACAGCGACGAGGGTGTACTGAAGATCGATACCATCTGCAACCTTGCTTTTAGGGGGGGGGGCGATAGACGAGTGATTTGACATTTTGTATGTTTACCGACTACTTGGATTGATACTATGTCGTGCCTGTTGTTTTGAATGGTGACTTCTAATATTTGCAGTGTTTGTCACGAGAATTTGATTTGCACTTCAACGTGAGTCATAATAGGCTCCCCCCGTAGGGCGCGACCGTCGTTGATTCAGGTAAGTTACCACGGCTTCGCGTGGGAAAATATTAGTTCTGTCAAGATGAAGTCGGTACATATTTCAATTGTGGCATATTCGCGTACTGGCGCGTACGAGAGAGTAAAAAGTTAATGCGTATCTTCGTAAAATGTGTTGTTATTTCTGTGCGTAATGGGGTGAAGAGACCACCTCATTTGTACAGGTGTTTGAGGTTTAGACAGCTTCGTATAGTCCGGTGTGTTTTCCGAAAGCGATAAGCTTTTTACGGTAGGTTGGGTCCGTGAGTAGGCTTTGTAGGTTGAACGGGGGATCTAAGAATGCTCGTCGGGCTGCCGCGTGTGCGTTACAATCCATCAGTAAGTGTTTCACGCTGATAGCCACTTGGTGGCAACAGGGGCAAGGTGGCGCGTTTGGTCTTATGTCGACATCCATCAGGTGGTTGTGAGTTATTCACGTGTGTCCCGTGCACAAGCGGTTGATGAACACTTGGTCTTTTCTGTTGACGGTGCTCTAAATATTCTTCCTCGAGTAGTCTTAGGAATTCCTGCCGGTACGCGTTGGTTGGAGTAGTCGCTTTAGGGTAGATTTGCAGGTCTAGGTTCACCGGTGGTGGGTTGTTCATCCCATGTTGGTGTGTTAATTTGAAGGATTCGGTAGAAAAATTAAGGCTTAATGGCTCTTCGATAGGTGTTAAGCGAGGTCAGCAGGTTGTCCACACGTAGGGAAAACGGTGGGCATATATTCTTTTAGGCCGCAAAAAGGCGCTTATCGGATATTTTAGTGATGTGGCTGATTGCTGAGTGTCACGAGAAACAACACTCCTCCGCCCTCTCGGCCTCGTCTATCTTTGTGAAATAGTGAGTAACCGGGAAGAGTAAATTTGCCTAAATAAGGCCTTGTGCTCGATTTCATTCACGTTTCCGTGATTGCTATTATGTCGATACTTTTGTTCATTGAAAGGATACCTAATTCTTCGATTTTGTCTCAGAGACTTCTAGCGTTTACGCAGTAACATTTGAGAGTACCGTTAGTCACATTGACTTGATTTGCTAGACTTATTTTGCTTCTACTCTGAGATCATGTGTCGGTGCCGCGATTTAGATTTCGATTACACGGATTGTACTAGCGGAGCTACGACTACTGCCTCTAACTCGGACTGGATTGATAACAGGAACTTTTTTGCTAGGACCTGTGGTGGTGTTTTGATGGGCACTTGTATTTGTTTTGTGTGATTGTTATTGCTTTTTGGTCCTTGTATGCTGAGCAGTCGCGGTCGTGTGCCTCATAGTAACATGAGTAGTGGTAGCATTTATGGTAGCAGGCTGTGCAGTCTTTCCTGTCGTGCTCGCCAACGCACTCAACGCGAAGTCGTCGCACGAATTAACTCAGGGCTCTTGCGGGCGTCTAACGATATATAATTATATGACTAATACAAAATTGATCACCATCAAAAAAGGGCACAAATAAATATTGGAGCCCCAAGAAGAAGAAATAATATAATACTAAAATAAAGTGTTAATGATCTATAGAATGAACAATCATCCATCCACCCCAAGGGAAACGGTGAAAGATGAAAACGGCCAGTTGTTGACGGAGAGTGGTGGTAGACGGAAAAGTTAGCCGAGTATTACGATGTATTGTTGAATGTTGAGGATGACAGGCTGGCATTGTTGCTGTGAGTGGTGGTGCGCGGATGCCGCTTTATGAAGAGAGATTTACTGCGGACATTACTAGGGAAAAGGTGCAGGAGGCGGTGGAGGTGATGAAAGCATGGAAAGCCCCTGGTTTGGATGTCGTTGGGACAGAGTGCTTGAAAAAGGGTGGAATAACGATTGTCGAATGGTTGTTGAGGCTTCTGAACACTTGTTTTGAGACGGGCGTGGTACCGATTGAGTAGCGCAGTGCTTGCATTGTCCCGTTGTGTAAGCGCAAATGAGATAAAAATGAATACCGCAACTCCAGAGGTATCAGTTTGTTGTGTGTGGTCGGTAAGTTGTATGGGAGAATGCTGATCAAAAGGATTTGAGAATGTACGGATGGCGCAATTGGAGAGGAACAGTGTGGCTTTAGGAGTGGTAGAGGGCATGCCGATTAGAGTTTTGCAGCGCGACAGGTCTGTGAGGAGTACCTTGCAAAGAGAAAAGATGTGTTTGGGCCTTCATAGGTCTAGGAAAAGCATACGACCGGATTGACAGAGAAGCGCTGTGGAGGGTGTTGCGTTTGTAAGGAGTGGGCGGAAATCTGCTGAAAACTGTGCTGAGTTTCTATGTTGGCAGCCGAGCATGCGTCACAGTGGGAAGAGAGGTGATTGATTAGTTCACAGTGAAAGTGGGACTGAGACAAGGCTGCGTGATGTCTCCATGGCTGTTCAATCTTTATATGGATGGAGTGGTCAGAGAGGTGAACGCGAGTGTGCTGGGTCGTGGCATGGAGCTGTTGGAAGCGAATGGTTGGCAGTTGAGCCAGTTGCTATTTGCGGATGATACGGCCCTGGTTGCGGATTCAGAAGAAACGCTATGTAAGCTAGTGTCGAGTTTGATGGAGTATGAGAGAGGAGGAAACTTCGAGTAAACGTGGTTAAAAGTTAAGTTTGAGATGCTCGAGGACTGTCGATGCGAGCAGAATTAGTGTCCTCCTAAATGAAGAGTAGTTGGAAGAAGTTCAGTGTTCCAAGTATCTGGACTCTCATGTGGAGAAGACTAAATTAGTGGAAACTGAGGTGAAGTCGCGAGTAAAGGAGGTGTGTAAAGTGTTGGATGCACTGAAGAGCGTAATGAGCTGCAGGACGTTGGAAGGTGAGGACAGGAGAGAAGAAGGTTGAATGTTTTCGAGATGAAATGTTCGAGGAGCATGGATGGAGTATCGCTGGGAGACATGTTCACTAACGACGTGGTTCGAATCAGAACGGATATGGTGAAGAAGTTACAGGACAGAGTCGATTCGCGCGTTCTGAAATGGTTCGGGCACATGGGGAGGATGGATGGATGAAGGGAGACTGGTTAAAAGGGTGTGGAACGCAGACGAAAGTCTAGCTGGAGACCGAAGTTTGGGTGGATTGATGGTGTGAAGCAAGCGTTAAGAAAGCGCGTGCACTGGATAGGCGTGAGTGGAGAATGATTGCCAACGGATGAGTATTGACGCTGCCCTGATGTTTTTTTTTGCTCTAGGCATGTCGTTGTGAGATGGGATGGTCGTGGGCGGGGCCCGGTCATCATGACGCGGCAGGGGTAAACCAATTACACTGTCGGGCTCTGCTGCCGACACAGACCTCGAACCGGACTCATGACCCGGAGGGTGTGTTGCGGGGTTCCCGCCGGACCCGTTTGCGTATAAGGGCGTAAGTGTGCGAGTGTATGGAGTGTGTGGTGCGCCTTGCCGTCGGCCACCCTCCTTGCTGGGGGGTTTCGGCAACCGTGTGTCTGTACCTCTTCCGTACATGGCCACTCTCAAACAGCAGCCGACCGTTTACAACTTCTACCACCTCCTTCTCACTCACTTTACCTCTTTCCAGAACATGTGGAAATTCTGGTAAAATCGCCTACTCCACCTGGCATCAGCGCCCCTAGTAGCTCCCCTCACCAACCACTTCACCCAGTCTACTGTTCTCTTCAGTCATAAACAATGGCACTGAACAATTTCAGAAAGGACAGTGGTCTGTGCCACACTCACGAGCGCATGAGGAGGGTTGCCCAGCCCCTGTTGCTTGACTATCTCGTCGAGCATGTTGTGGTAGAGAGCCGTCCGCTTGTGGTGATGAGAGGCCACCAGACTGCAGTGCGACGAAACGCGCATCTTTGCCTCCGCAGCACGGTCAGGGCTCAGGGTCAGGTCCAGGCGCACCCACACCATCACCTGCTCATGAAACCCATCGTTGGATTCGGTTTAAAGAGTTCTCCTCCACCGGAGCTGGAGTTCGAACGACGACAATGGAAACGATATAGAATAATTCTAACAGAATTGTATTCTGACTGTGACGCCGAAGAACCGTCAGGTTCATATCTTTAGAGCGAAATAGTCACAACAGACATTATTCCCGTCGTGTAATTTTTAAAAATTGCATGGGGCGTTTTTGATCTAAAAACAGGCGATTGGGTCAAATTTGCAGTACAATTTTGGTCCCCTTACCTAAGGGGGGAGGGGGGATATTAACCAAATAGAACGTGTTTAGCACGGAGAAACAAAAATGCTTCTGGAGCTGAGGAATAAGCGTGCGCGCAAGACATCAGCAGACTAAAACTTGAACCAATATCAATAAAAAGAAAACGACTTCGAGAACAGTTAATAGAAACCTTTAAATACCTAAATGGAATACTTGAGCTATCCTGAGGGCCTCTCTGATGGAGATTTTGAGCCAAGGGACAGAAATAATGGGCAAAAACTGCATCTAAAACTTCGCACATGTGACCGAACACTTCTTTCTGATCAAGATACCAAAATATTTGGAACAGTCAACCACATGGATGTGATTAACAGTAATAACGTAAATATCTTTGAAACCGCCTCGCAAACGCTGGGAGACTAATCCACCCCCTTACTAAGAAAATGTGACGTTAGGACTATTGCCGCCAAGGTGGCACCAACTTCAGCTGGAGCCTTCATAATCCGGCAGCCCATGAACAATGGGCGCCTGATCTAGGTTGGGCTAGGTGAGCTGCAAATTTAATCTTGTAGTACTGCTAGAATGGACTCATCAACCAGTCCCAGTCCTACTACTATTAACATGAATAGAAAGATATGCAATAGTCCGAGACCGGGATGTTTTCTGTTAACGAAGCCTTCGAGCAGTCGATTGTGGTGTCTGAGTAGACGTCGGGAACTCAAGCCTTTCGCAGCACCGACGCCAACATTTTATAACCCAAAATACAACAAAGCAGACTGTGCATTATGTATTCATAAGGAGACCTCTGACGGCATACATGGCTAGTAGATTTTCCTGCTAAGCAACTGGACCACATCTGACAATACTTATTGTAGCCACCTGTAACACTTCAGGGAAAATTTCGGTATACATTGATACGTGCTCAAGAATTTGTCTAAACTAATGATAAAGATGACTGGAACCAGTTATCTAGAAAGACGTTTTAAGGCGAATGGTTTTCTGTTAAACGTAAAAATCACAAAAAAAATCCCTTCGGTACCAAAGATGAAATAACTATGTGACCATAAACAGGCATATAAATCTTTCAAGCCACCAAATGTGCCTGAAGATTTGAGTGGATACCATTACCTCTCACCGTCGACGAAAGTGATCGTGTTCTACCTAATGCTCAAGGTGGAGCCATTTCGTCATGTCGGGACTAAAGAATTGCATATTACCTACTTGTGTGGCATATAGGAACACCACTAGTCTAAAGACTCGTCACGATATACAGGTCACCAGTATCAAGACAACAACGCGACGCACCACAACAAAGAGCGCGAGGAAGGCGGCCACTACGAGCAGCGGCTCCTGCAGCATGAGCAGGGCGGGGAAGCGGTAGTAGAGGGTGAAATCCTGGATGTGAGCAGAAGTCAGGCGAGCGGCTCGGGCCGTTACCACCACGCGACCAACGGTGTCCAGGTACGTGGCCAACAAAGTGTCCTCTTCACGGGTCACTGCATATGGAGTGCTGAGGAGAGAGGGAGCTGGAGATGTTATGCCAAACGTGACGAATCACTAGTAATAAAAATTACGTGTGAATATTATGGAAGCATTAGTCATCTGACTGGTCCCTCCCCCCCAATGGAAGGCCAAGCGTTACCTGAGCTGCACGTCCTTGACGCCTTCGGGCAGGATGACCTTCAGGATAAGGTTTTCCACCAGCATCTCGTCGTGCACGTGATCGAGGAGGCGGATCTTCAGGGCGTACTGCTCCCCTGGACAAACATAACTAACATTAATACTTATCTCAAAAAAAAAAACATCAACAGTAGTTAGCCACCTCAGCATATGCTTGACTACCCAGAAGCAGCCCAACCCCTCTATGAAATAATCACAATGTTTCGAATGCACGTCTATGGTTTCAAATGAAATTAGTGGAAATAAATACCTTCTTTTTGTTGTTCAAAGACAATGATTTTGTAGACTGCTATAGAAGACGACAGCTGCGAATGTATTAAAAAAAAGTACATCCACGCTAACGATAGTAGTTAGCTACCTGAGTTGTACAGATATTCGTAGCTAGGCACATTGTAGCCAATTTTGTAGTGTGTTTTCCAGCCGCCAAAAAGCGGGAATCTTGGTCTGAGGTCAACCTCGACGGAGTCTTCTCGCACGCGCAAGTTGGAGGTGGAGATGTTACCGATCTCATCACGATAGTACACATCTCGAGCAGAGGCTGGCAGGACAGTGTTGAATTGTCTGCAGAAGAAAATACACGAAAAAAATCAGTAGGTTATGATGACGAGTGCCCAAATTTGAAGAAACCAAAACGCCCATTTCATTCTACAGTTTGTCACGAAGAACATGACATATGATTAAGATTTATTATTAATCCGCAAGTATGATTTAGTCAATGGGTAGGCCAGATTGATACCATACGCACCATCACTCAAGCTCCAGAGAGAGTTGATGGCAGGATGAAGTCTAATCAACGTCTTACCAAATAATTCAAGATAACATCGTGGTTAAAAAAATACGTCCAAAATAGAACGCGATATTGAAGAGGAGAATACAAGTTTGATAAGCTGTTAAAGCTAGCGTCCTGTACCGTGTAAGGTGGATGCGACAGGCTAGCGTCATTGATTAGAACCGGTCGGGCCCAAGGCAACTGCCGAGGTTGCTGTAACAAAAGAGAGCATGCAGGCGGTGACACGTACCTGCCCAGCACACACAGAGTGCACACGGGCACGCGCCTGACAGCCCGGTATGAGACACCCGGTGCCGTGTCCAAGCATTCTGCCATCAACAATCGGTGAAGAAACGCTTAGTCGTAATGAAGATATATAGGAAACTTTTTCGGAGGTATCACTCGCTGGTAATCTTCCCCCACCTCGAAAACGCAAAAGCAAGTCCTGGTGATTTGTAGAGACTTGAAGATGGCATGGTGAAGCCGCATAAGCACCGAACCGAGCAACGCGGATTCAACGATGCGAGTCAAACAGACATGTTCGATATCATATCACTAGTTAACAGACGTTGCGCTCGCGTTCACTTAATAGCCATTTGTTCTCGTCACTGCGCAGTGGCAAAAACAGGCTGGAAATGTTCCAATTTGAAGATTAAGGACTTTCAGAGTTTATAAAAACTTTTCGAGGCTAGTGCGTTAAGGAACGAGTAGTGTTTAAAAAGCAGCCCTTTGTATAGCGTTAAATGATCAAGAGAGGGACAAGATAGTTTCAGCAGCAGGGCCCCGACAGCTTCCACTGGTTTAACCCCTGCAACGTCGTAATTGCCATCCCATTTCTCAACGAGTCGCCGATGGTGGCAAGCGTGTCCGGGCTGCGTCAAAATCCATCCACCCCACCCATACAAATCATACTCTACTCAGGCCTATCCATTGTATGCTATCTAGCCTTCACCACACTGCCGACTCCTTCCTCACGTCTGCTGCACACCATACACTTGCCTAAACTTCAGTCTTCGTTTATTTCTACAGAGACACCTCAGCTTTCAGCACCCTTCCCATCATTCTTCTATCATTCATTCTCGCCATGGGCCGATTTTCATTCGATACTGACACTAGGCCGCATCCCCCAGAAAGAGGGGTGGCCGACGGCAATGCGCACCTCTCACCCTCAAATACTCACACAACTTGGCCCTCTAAGAGTCCGGCCGGTAACCCCGCAATATACGCTCTGGGTCACGAGTGCAGTCCGAGGATCCGTTGTCAGCAGCAGGGCCCGACAGCTTTCACTGGTTTACCCCCGCCGCGTCATAATACCCGGGCCCCCTCTACCCACGACCATCCCGACAACGGGATGCCAAGGGCAGGAAAGCACATCAGAGCAGCGTCAAAAATCAACCATTCACCACCATTCTCCACTCACGCCTGTTCATTGCACGCCCTCTCGCTACTTCCTCATCCATGTATCTCCTTCCTAACGTCTGCTTCACACCATCAATCCACCCAAACTTCGGTCTACCGCTAGGCCTGCGACCACTCGCCTCCGCATTCATCACCCTTTTCACCTATCTTCTTTCATCCATCCTCTCTATGTCCCCGAACCAACTCAGAACACGCGAATCCACTCTGTCCTCCAACTTCTTCACCATCCATGTTCTGATTCGAACCACGTCGTTGGTGATCCGGTCTCTCAGCGTTACTCCAGCCATGCTCCTCAGACACTTCATCTCGAATACATTCAACCTTCTTCTCTCCTCTGCTCTCACCCCCCAAGCCTCAGCTCCGTTGAGTACAGTTGGGACAACAACACCCTCATACAGCCCTCTCTTTGCTTCCATCCCCAACGTCCAACTCATTACACTCTTCAGTGCACCCAACACTTTACATCCCTCCTTCTCTCGCGCCTTCTCTTCAG
>SDVV010024573.1:0-12563 GCA_016164225.1 Gammarus roeselii
TTCACGTTACTTGTTACAAGTCAGTGAGTGTTTGGATGTTGAAGCGTTAGAAAGTTTTATGTATGGTTTAACTGTTAGAATAAGATTTTTTTGTTGTAATGTTGGATGTGTTGCTCTTACCAGTTTCGTCTATTGTAACAAATATTGTATCAATCCACTTAAATTTTTACTACAGATCAGTGATGTAAGGTCCGCAGTCAACAAGATCTAGGATATAAACCATGACTAAGGTATATAATTAGCAAAATATATATAAATGTATGACAACATAGATCAAATGTCAATGGATGTAAAAAGGGTTGCCCTACCTTGCCAGATGCATCAATACCCAACCTAAACTATTCTAACCAATAATTATGTATTTTCATTCAAGTTTGATGGTTATGTATTATAATGTCATAATTTTCATGCTATATACATATCAAATCCCTCCACATGGCTATATTTTACGTAGTTTATTAATATCTCACACCATGTGCCCACATACACGCTTTTGTACGCATATGCAGTGGTTGGTGCCGGCACTATGTATGCCAATATCAGGGTCGAATCCAGCACCTGTACCGGCACTATGTAGGCATATATAGGGGGTCAATACCGGCACAATGTAGACATATACACACATTTGTATGCATATACAGGGGCTGTTACCATCTGTAGCAATTTTACGTCTGATCTGTGATTTTTTTTCCATTGAACAACATCCCTGCTTGTGTTACAAGATATTCAAAGTGGATCAGCTTCACGGCATGTTAGGTCAAAGAACTATTCATCCTAACCTATACTATCCAAGAATAATGTATAATCGATCAACTTTTCACGCTTGCATATGAATTTTCAGTGTTTTAGGATTAATGCAAAACCAATACCTCCACTCGACTCTACATTTTGATTTATCCTTTGCAGTTTTGATACACACTCCTAATTTTGATCTATCAATATTTCATCTGTTTTCATAGGTTATTACATCTTTGTTTGACTGTTATAGCTATTTTTCATAGGATTCTTGATTCTACTTCTACATCACATCAACATGTTACTCACACCCATCAAAAACCTAACCTAATCTAACCTTATGAATGGTATTCAGTCATTGATATATACATCTGAATCCCTCCACACAGTTTTTATAGAAACTTACACCTAATTCTTTCTGCTTCGTGGTCACTCTCGGCCTATAGTAGCTAGCAGAGAGGCCAGATTTTCAATCTTAGATGGTTTTGATGTTATAAGTATTCCATATTTGTATTCAGTTTCCCATAAATGAACACTTTGTCTCATACTAGATCTACCACATTTACTTCAATATCTCTTGACACTACATCCTTTGACAGATTGCTTGTCTGATTTGCCTTTTCTTTTCTATAATTTCAATCTTCATGACAATGACACCGTTTCAGATGTCACCACACATTGCTTGTGGATGAACGTTTATTCAATTTCAATCATTTTATACACTGATTACAGACCCCTGTTTCCTCATTACTTTCGAACAAACGATGTCTCAAGCTATACCCCATCCTTCCACAACAGAAACTCAAACTTGACTGAGCAAGATCTGATCAAATTCTGATTTATATCCTACCAATATGAAACACTTCTAGATTGTTCACCTCAAAATAGGTTCATCGGTATTGTTTGACGCCTTGGATCATATTTTTCTACCGAGTTCGACTATTCTATGTTATTTCCAACAGACATGATGTTTGCAATTCTTTGCTTAACCTCTAAGTTTTAGGATAATATAAACATTTGATTAAGGATCTACATGGTTTATTACTGTTTTGTTATTAATTACAGATCTTGCTGGATACATCAATACTTTCTACCCCGTTGTTTTGATTTGTAACAGCACAGTTTGTACATCCAACCATACCCTATCATCACTATGTTTCAGTTTCCTCTCAAAATCCTTCATATACTGCATCATATATTAGATAGGAATACCAAATATCAATGCATTTGGCAGTGTATGGCATCCTTTTTTGCATTCATTGATATTTGATCTATGTTGTCCTACATTGATATATATTTTCTCAATTATGTACCTTAGCCATGGTTTATATCCTAAATCTTGTTGACTGCAGACAGATCTGTAGTAAAAATGTTGCGAGTGGATTTATTCAATATTCGTTATAATAGACAAAAAAGGTAGGAGCAACACATCCAGCATTAAAACAACAAAAAACTTATTATAACAGTAAAACCATACATAAAACTTGCTAACGCTTCAACACCCGTAACACTGACTGACTTATGCGGTAAGCTTACATAAACGTTTTGAGCTCAACAGTCTACTAACAAGCAATCACTTAACATTACTTGAAATTGATTGATATTACTGAACTTCTAACAAGCAAAGTGAAACAAAAATATATACATATGTAGGTACACAATCTGCTTAAGATTGCTAAAACTACAGAGTCAAGTGGATAAATTTGATATGAATAAATATTAAATCAATGAAGAAATACCTACCATAAGTATAAAACCGGGGAAATAAATAGGTCAAGATAGGTTCTACATTACAAGCCCATAGTGAAAAATGCTACAGTGAATCTGATGAATGCTCGAATAAGTCAGATATTCTGAATTGGAACGCAATCTCTTAACAAAGCCTGAAATAATCAATAACTTCTAAGAGTACAAACTGCAAACAGATCACAAACATTTACATATACAAGTATGACATGTGGTAATAAGCGTCTAATAAAGACATGTGAGCCGATAAAAAAATTGAAATGTATGCTAAATAATCGAAGAATTTTGACACTAACACTTAACAAATCCGGTAGATCAGTTCTCCAAGACAACAGGGAAACAGAACCAAATGCAATGTGTAGAACTTATCAATATTTTGGACCATTAAATCCAATTGAAGCGTATTTTATACCCAACATTCCATGAAGTTAGTTGAATTTATACCAAATACAGGTATATTCCTATGATAGTCAATCAAAACATACAACAACAACAATAAAATATCATAAGATTCTCGACTCTACCCTAACCGACGATGATTAACCATTATATACGGTGTATCCTACCACACTCAGATGATAAATCCTACTCCAATATCCCATGCTATCTGGTTTATGACTAAGATCGTATATTAATAACATAACAGCATAAAAGTCATACCCAAAATATCTGACATTTAACCCAGAGTTCATGCATAACAAATAATATTACAGTATCTGTTCAATCTGGAAGAATTCTTAAACCTTACCAAGATATAAAATCAATAATAGGACAAAATCTAAGCCCATTGTGTCATAACAATCAACTCTACAATGCTTCACTAAGTCACTTTTCAGCAATCTACCACTGGCATATAACATATATAGAGGTAACACCCAGTCATGGTACAATTCATCAGACATATCATGCAACTGTTTCGTTCATCATCTCAGAAAAACGTCGAGCTAAGTCACATCCTGGACATGACCAAGCATCTATACACAGGTACAGCTTCCAAGAATGGGCCTGACATGAGTCTCAAAAAGTGTAGCCATAAAAATCTAGGCATCTGATCACTGACAACCTAAGTAAATCACTACAGCTATGAGCAGCTTGTCGCATAACCTCTCTAACAAACACATGGAACTCATAACCGACATCCACAAGAACATATAAATTCCTGTTGAACATGGATGAACTCTAAATGAGTACCAATGAGTGTAAACCACCTCTACACCAGGACCCATCCATCCAGTAAATCGTCTACTAAAACATTAAACTACACACTTGCTGGGGTTCAATGACAAAATTTTACAGAGATGCAGTACGGATTTACACCTCTTGAACATACCTTCTTATGATTATCGTGAAAAAATCATACAACAATAATAAAATAACTATGTAATTCTCTACTCTGCTCTAATAACCATTAATAATTGTAATACACTAGGATATCCATCATAGTAAATCGGTCTACTCATAAAGATAAACATATACAAAACAAGCTTTTGCCAAGGAGACTTTTTGACTCTTTAACTCCTTCTAAACATTGAAGAATGGTCCTACAGTAAGCATACAATAAGTTAATAACAAAAACAAATTTGTAACAAATGGAATCTTCTATATCTATCATATCCACGTCAAACATTGTACCAAGATAAAAAAGATAAATCAAACACTAAAAATATACAACATTTAACAAAATTAGACATGGAATACTGTTCTACATTGCAGATACAAACGTAATATATCCTAATATTGCAATATTGTACAAAATAACCAACAGATTGCATTGAAGATGAAAACTTTACAGAGAACACACAAAACTGAAAGACACATACTAAAACTCTCGTGTTATAATAAAGCAAGAAGATCAATTCTCTACCAAACCCAAAAAACATACATTAAAAACCTTGATGTACAAGAAAAAAACTAGCATGTAACCAACCAAGCAACTAACGTGAATAAGTCAATTATACTCTTGGGTGATGATACTGATGTAAACACGGATTTAACATGGAAGTGCAATCTCACCTACTCTAACAAAGCATGAGAATTATAATGAAATGCTTCCATTGATACAGACAATCCTTTGCGCACTGAGCAAATAATTTGCATTTTGAAAATAATCCATAACAGGTTCTTTCATTTTTTGAAGGAATGTTTGTCACCTTTTTATTTTGTATCTTTTTCTGCGTCCAATAGCTCACAACAGAGGAGTTGCGCCAAAAATAGCTAACTAACAAAGCGCAAGGGTACTGATAATACAAACGCAGAAAATAGCAATAAACTAATTGAATCAGTGCCACAATTAAATTGATCAACAGCGAACGATGTAACAATGATACCAAGGTTGAAAAATTCATCATGAACATGTCCGGAAATCAACATTTGTGTAAGAATGTGTGGGGTTTAAACCTTTAATACTGCACATACATTATTATGTAACGATTAGATTTATTATCAATTTGAAAAGAACTTATAAATGTATGTTATCAATCCCCCTTTACCATTCAGAGGACTAGCATTGAAAATGCATATATGCAACATGACATGCAACGGAATTGCAATACAGTATGCCCAGCATTGAAATGCAAAAAACTATATGTATATGTAGTCTTTCCATTTATATAACCTATTAACATCAATAACCTAATAATATATATATTACCTATCAACATATATTTGTATAAACCGTCCATCTGTCCGAATGAGTCAACCAAGTTCTGTTTCATTTGTGTCATCCACCTTTGCACCGACCGCCTTTGCGCTGCTGAAATGTCATGTGCAAACTCCCGTAGACCAGACAGAACTAGCGTTTCCGTGCTATTTACACTAATAATGAGCGTACAACTACAAGAAGACCTAAATTGTGTTGACCACCAACCATTAACAACATTACAATAGGATCTTGATAGTAGTGTGTACAACAAAATTACATACATACTATGCACAATAGGATCTTGCTAGTAGTGTGTATAGACCACCAACGACAAAACACACAATAGGATCTTGAGAATAGTGCGTATGGACCAATAACAACATTACACACTAGGATCTTGCTAGTAGTGTGTAGGGACCATCAACAACATTACACACAATAGGATCTTGTTAATAGTGTGTAGGTATGGGGGAGTATTTGCGATCCAGTTGATCACATTCCGATGGTAGGGTAAGAGAGGCTCCTACGTCATCGTTGGTGGGCGCCACAAAGCTGAACAAGTCAGGAAACTCATGGCATAACAAGGCAGCATTGAACTACTCCCTCCAACCTACACACTGCTATCAAGATCCTTTTGTGTGTAATGTTGTTGATGGTCCCTACACACTACTAGCAAGATCCTAGTGTTAATAGTATGCATAATATCGTTGTACACACTACGATCAATATCCTGTTGTGCATGTGCTAGTACGTGAGATATTGTTCTACACTCTACGATCAAGATCCTATTTTGTAATTTAGGGATGCACCAGATAGTATTTTTGCCGGATAGCCGGATACCATATATCCAGCCAACTTGCACAACCGGATATCCAGTTTAATTACTTTAATCTTCAATTTGTCCATGGTAATTTTAATATTTTACATTGTCAGATTGATAACTTGATAAGAATGCAATTACAAAATGTACATTTTCAAAATTTCAAGTTTGTGTTAAATTGTAAAGTTTGAACAAAAGTTTTTTGTGTTTAGTTATTTTTCAACTTTTACAGTTATGTGGTTAGCTTTATAACTTTAATTGATGAATTATGACTGAGTTTCTGTACTGTGGTCTTGGCAAGTTCTAATACATGTTCTACTAACAAATCAGCTAAATGGAACTGTATCAAGGAGAGCATTAATCACAAAGGTGAATGCACTGTGCGTTATAAGTCATCCTCAGCAAGAATCATTATTTGAGGGAAAGCTCCAAAGTCCTATACAACCAAACCACATTGGAATCACCTAAAACTGAAACACCCTAATAAAATATTTCAACAAATTCATGATATATCCGGTATCCGGCAGGATATTTGTGATATCCGTTATCCGGCCAGATAGTAAAAAATGGCCGGATTCATTATCCGGTGCAACCCTATTTTGTATAGTATGTGTGTGATATCGTTGTACACACTGCCATCAAGATCCTGTCGCGTTCAATGACGTTGGTGGGGAGATTGCAGTTCTCAGTAGCCAGTACCTATGAGCAGGAGGACCGCCAGCCAGGCGAAGACAGTCTTGACGGCCATCACGGGCAGCCAAGATAATTTGCGGCACCAGCAGAGAGTGAGCATTGCCAAGTGACGATCACCATACCGACGGGACACACCACACTTGCTCCGAGCGGTGCACCCCATGTAGTGGAACATGGAGGAGGCTTCACATGGGCGCTCGAGCACCTGGCGTAGAGACTGCACTCGCGTCACGCGGACACTACTCTACACCACACTATCACCTTATTAGCTTACACCAACAGACACGACTAGAAAGTACACTTTACTACAGCACTGGAGGATGGCATAAATTAAACAATTACCCAAAACAATAAACATGAATAAAATTTTACAATAAAAAATAATGAATTTTTCAGTGAAAATATAAAAATTTACAGTCACTGCAGACACACACTACTGAAACAATCACATTCACCAAGAGTATCCAATCTCCACCAAGAAATGACTACTAATAGGGCATTAGTTCTAAAATGGATGTCCATTTGCCCCTAGACATACAACCATACTAAGCAATGATAACCCAAGCTACGCCAAGTTTGCAATGATACTGATGTAATATTGTTTCTAGAGCGTCAGAGAACTTCCAATACAAAACGGCTCACTTCAACAGCAAGAGATTAGATTAGAGACATGAATTTTTAAGGCTATAGCAGCACTGTTTTTGAAGCGGCAACTGTGGAGCGGTTCACAATACGACAGCCACCTGATGACGGAACATATGCTAGGACAGCGGTTGTCAAGATGCCACTACAGCAGATGAGAAGGTAGGCAGGAAGGAGAGGGATGGTGAAATTTAACATTGTTGTATCTATTTAAAAAAGACATGATCCCACAGAACAGAATCAGCTTAAATAAACAGGTCTTTATTAAGCCAGATAAGGTCTTCACTGTAAGATGACAAACTAGCTGCAAGCACTGAACAACAAAGACTCTTAAAAACATGACCTATAAATATTGCTCTGTATTTTGTCAGATAAAGACCAAAAGCGGCGGGGTTTTGCAAACGGTCTAGCACAACAAAGAACATTACACACGAACACTGATGACAGCGCTCTGCCAAGAGCGACAACTGATTCTTGTTCATCAAACTGAGTAGCACTAATTCAGGAGGGTGAATGTGAACAGATAAGCAGCTATGTTGATAAGGGAACGCTTATCAGATTGCCTATGAAGGAAAGCGTCGGGGTTTTGCAAACAGTCTTGCACTGAAGATTATGAATGGCACATCGTAGCAATTTAATTCATGAAATAATTAAATTTATATACATGTAATTTTTATCAAGACAATTATTGTGTATGTTAGTGAATGCTTTAATGAAAATATGCTGAAAACACATTGCTTTCCAATTTTGTAAGTGAATGCATTAATGAAAAGCTCAGGAACACATTATTTTTCTCTTTTTTCAAATGATTCAAGGTATTGATATAGGCCAAGTCAGAGCTGCAGGTCAAGAACTTGACCATATCAGTTTGTCAACGCTACTCAGCTGGCACCAAACACCACACATGTCAACCCTTAGTCATGACCAACTGAGCACACCACTCGCAGGCACGCACACCCCATAGGAGCAGCCCCACGAGCGAAAACTGGCAGCCAGTGGACAGACCACACGATGTTGCTACCAATCACCAATGGGCCAGTTATCAACAGCACAGCTTCAATGTAGAGCAAAAGAACGATTTAGACTTCAAGAACCCATGACTTGATCTGACCTTGAACCGCTTTTGAATGGAAGGCAAAAGTTCATCCTTGAGCCTAATTCAAGCCTTTAACTGATGGACTTGTAGCCCATCAGCCGCAAGGGGATTAGTACCTCTGGAAAATGATATCTTAGCGGCAAGTGTAGGTGTGCACTGCTAGCAGGAGGGAGCAGAAGAGTGGGTTGAGAGGAGGTGGTGGGGGTGGTGTGGATCAAAGGTAATGAACACAACGGTAGGCAGCAGCATAGGAGTCATATCAAGTGCACAGTGCAGCATAGGATGAGAGGCAAAGAGCTCAATCCCGAGCCGGAATATAATAGGGAAATGAGCAGTTTTTAATTTTTTTCATTGCATTAAAAAAAAAATGATAATATGAGTAAAAGTGAGCTATATTTTGATCACGGACTGTGATCCTCATCAGGCACAATGAAAAAAATTGAAACGCCAAAATCTGAAAAGATAAAGAAGGTAAATTTAAATTTTAGAGATTCACTAAGAGTTCAACAGCAGTAAAAACAAACGAGGCACTAGTTCCAAAGCAATTGAAAGGAACTTTTGCGCGTATGGTTATGGGCAACATTTGAAGGTATCGGCACTACTTATTTTACACTCAAAAGATCAAAAGGAACTTAAAGTGCAAAGTAACAATACAAGAAAAACGATCTAGCCATGGCGAGGTGAAGGTCACACACTACGAGATTACACTTAGGAGGAGGTAAACTATTATGGGGGTGGGAAGCTATTCAAAATGTCAGGACTGGATGATAATATTATATTTTTAGTGGCTCTGTCAATGGAACATATTTGGCCCATAAGATTGAAATTAGGAAGATGTTGTATTAATGAAGATTTTATTATTAGAAGTTTCTCAAGATTTGTGATCCCAGTTTTTTTGAAGGATGAATGATCTTACATTAGAAATTCCTAGCTCAAATTGGCATATCCTCGTCATTTCATAGAGCGTGCACTTTCTGATGTTGAACAAAAATTTTACACTGCTTCTGCTTCTCAACCTCGTGGTGACCATATGAAAACTTTGTCCTTACCTTTCAACAAAGTTTGTAAGGAACTCATTGAGCCTATCCTAAATTCTCATGATATTAGAGTTTCATATAAGAATTGTTCTTCCCTTTGGTCAAAATTAGTTAGAACTAAGCCTCCTTGTAACTCAGATGATAGGTCAGGTGTTTATGTGGTCCCTTGTTCCAATTGTCCTGAAGTTTATATCGGTGAGACTGGTCAGACCCTTGCAACAAAGCTCAAGGAACATATAAGCTATGTCCATTACGCTAAAAAAAGCAGTGCAATTGTCAGGCATGTTCATTCTCAGGGATCACAATATTAATTGGAATGCATCTAAAATAGTATTCCCCTCTAATGCCATTAAGAAACATCTAATAATAGAATCTTCATTAATACAGCATCTTTCAAATTTCAATCTTATGGGTGGAGTATGTTTCATTGACAGAGCCACTAAAAATATTATTTCATCCAATCCTGACATTTTGAATAACTTACCACCCCCATAATAGTTCACCTTCTCCTAGGTGTGTAATCTCATATAGTGTGACCTTCACCTTGCCAAGGCTAGCTTGTTTTTCTTGTATTGTTACTTTGCCCTATTAGTTACTTTTGATTGCTTGAGTGTAAAATAAGTAGTGCAGATACCTTCAAATGTTGCTCATAACCATATGCGCAAAAGTTCCTGTCAATTGCTTTGGAACTAGTGCCTTGATGTTTTTAATGCTGTTGAATTCTTAGTGAAACTGTAAAATTTAAATTTACGTTCTTTATCTTTTCAGATTTTGGCGTTTTGATTCTTTTTATCGTGCCTGATGAGGATTACAGTCTGTGATCAAAATATAGCTCACTTTTACTCTTGTTAACTAAATTTTTCAATGAAATTACATTTTTTTATGAGCAGCTTAGTTTTCTATTGCAGCAGAAGAGTTGCACCAAGTACCCCGTGGGCTACAGGATCGCATGGGTTACTGCGCAGCGTGGGCTGCTGCACCGTGTTAGCTACTGCACCGCGTGGGCTACGACACCGGGTGGGTTACAGGACAGAGTGGGATACTATGCCGTGTGGACTACTGTATTGTGTGGACTATTGTACCATTTGTGATGATACCCCGCGTGGGCTACTGCCCGGGGCGGTCTAATGCACCGTGTGGTCACACTGCGTAGGTTACTATTCAGGGCGGGCTATTACACAGGGCGAGGTACTGGGCGGTGTAGGCTGCTGCAACATATGGGCAACTACACCGTGTAGGCTTCTGCTACTGCACCGTACGGGCAACTATACGGTATCGTCTACTGCACAATGAAGACTCCTGTACCGCATGGGCTACTATATCACGTGGAGTGCTGCACTGCGAGGGCTACGTACTGTGCGGGTTACTGCACCGCGCGGGGCAAAGTAGCGTGTGGGCGACTCCGCCGCGGGGGCTACTATACTACGCGGACAACCATACCGTGGGGCTACTGCACAGTGTCGGTTTCAGTACCGTTGGGCTATTAAACCGATTGGGATACAATAGCATTTGGGCTACTGTACCGTTTGGGCTACAACATCGTGTAGGATACTGTACCGTGTGGGCTACAGTACCGTGTGGGCTACAGTACCGTATGGGCTACTGTAGCCGACGTGTGAATTACAGTGCTAAGCTGACTACGGCACCGAGTGGCTACTGCACCGCGTGGATTACTGTACCGTGTGGGCAACTGCACCGCGTGGGCTAATACACGGCATGGGCAACTCACTGTGTAAACTACAATACCATGTGTACTTCAGTACCGTGTGAGTTACTGAACCGTGTGAACTACTGTGCCGTGTGAACTACTGTGCCGTGTGTGTGAACTACAGTGCCGTAAGAACTACTGTGCCGTGCGGGCTACTGCACCGTGCGGGGTTATGCACCGCGTGGGCTACGGCAGTGTTGGTTACTGCACTACGTGTGCTACTGAAGGTACCGTGTAAACTACTGTACCGTTTGGGCTACTGCACTGGATCTGTTCTAAATTGAGTGATATTTCTCCTTATCTGGTTGCTCTTGTCACGACGCATTTTGCGAGAGTAACATGGAGTTGCGTTACCTCACGTCAAGGTTGCACGCTTTGGAAATACCAGCAAGTTGATGCCTTTCATCTTCGAGCACACGAAGATTAAAACTCTTCTTGCTATCCTAATTCCGAGCACCGCCAGCGAACACAACTAGATTGTTTTAGGCCACTGCACCACACCCAACTTTCAACTCAGACGTTGTTTACGGAGTTCACGATCTACACGCTTGTTAGTTGGACGTCGTCAGGAGGAGAACAAAGTGGTCTCGCGGATCAGCAACACAGACACATCCTTCCACAGCAATATTATCATGACTGGGGAAGGTGACGCATCTAACTGTTGGTAATGAACCGGTCAGCAGTCACGTGTGGCCTAAACGAGGTCCATCCATGTGCCCGTCAACAGAATGTGTCCTTCTAATCAAGGATATGCGATGAGGCGAGAAGTAACTCGATCTCGGCGGAGAGTGCGCCAAGTGCGTGTCAAAGGCTGCGGAGGACGGGGACCAGCATCAACATCTTAGAAACTGTCAAGTTCATCAACACATCAGGTTTGCGGTGGTGAAATTAGAAAGAGAAGTGGCAATGGCAATGCATCGACTTCGCAGTGATATGAAAACTGCTCAGGGCTGTCGTGCGTCACTACGACAGTAGCTCGGCCGTAGATGAATGGTTGAAGCTCAACTAAGTCGTGCGACCCTACGACAGTAGCTCGGCCGTAGATGAATGGTTGCAGCTCAACTAAGTCGTGCGATCCTACGACAGTAGCTCGGCCGTGAATGAATGGTTGCAGCTCAACTCTGTCGTGCGACCCTACGACAGTAGCTCGGTCGTGGATGATGACAGGTTGCAGCTCAACACTGTCGTGCGTCACTACGACTGTAGATGAATGGTTGCAGCTCAACTCTGTCGTGCGTCACTACGACTGTAGCTCGACCGTGAATGATGCCAGGTTGCAGCTCAACTCTGTCGTGCGTCACTACGACTGTTGAGCTCGACCGTGGATGATGACAGGTTGCAGATCAACTCTGTCGTGCGTCACTACGACTGTTGAGCTCGACCGTGAATGATGCCAGGTTGCAGCTCAACTCTGTCGTGCGTCACTACGACTGTTGAGCTCGACC
>SDVV010024574.1:0-12563 GCA_016164225.1 Gammarus roeselii
AGAGCCGAGGAATTCCCTATAGCTAGCTGCAACTGTACATTTGTGTAAGGTTGAAATCCTGAATCCATGTGGATACAAGGAATATCCTACTGTAGAAATCTATAATGTAATTATTAGTCTGCTTTCGATTTGGAAACCTAGTATGAGATACTGGAGTAGGCACGTAGTGAAATATTGTTATTCATACCTGTCTTCTGTGGAGCTCTTCTGGGGTTTCAAGGTATAGCCTTTGTTATGTTACTTGGTGATCAATTTACCATGTGGATTGGCCAGTAATACCTAGCTGAGTATTTAGTATTGGCCTGTTTTACGTAATAAGAGGAAAATGTTATTTTATGTGGCTTGGCCTAGCCTGCTGGTTGTGCCTTGCCTAGCCTAGCTCTTGAGTAAGCTTATATCACGAACACGTCGTATTTTGCCTAGCACAATGTCACTTTGAATCAGTACCATTCGCAGGGCCGTCGTCACAACACACACGGTTCCGACTATTTAAATACACGTGTTATAGAAAGAACACATGATTCAAACAGAAACAGACACATGTGTGTTGCTTGATCGAGCTCCCGAGAGTTAAGAAAGCACTCTCGGGTGTTTATCTGGGAAGGCGTTGTTGCCATATTTGTCTCAAGGTTTTTATCTAAATCATTTATTCTCTCTGATGGATATGTTCAATGGCTTTTTGCGCGTGGGTATACGTATTTATTTAACCAAAATAAATATTAGTTGCACTGCTATTATGGTTGGCAGCAGTTTGTACTAGCTGAACATGAATGTTGTAGCTACTTACAGAGAAATGCAAACAATGAGACCAAAAGAGGCGACTGTTTAATAGCAATAGGTGCTTGTGATGCACGTATAGTGTGTTTAGTGTTATTAGGATAATGTAGGGTCAATTGGGAGCCTCTACATCACTCCCCTTTCAAACTGCAGCCGGGGATGCAGTATTGTGTTCTCCCCTTCTTGGCTAGCGTCCAAGAGAGTAGCGTTATCTACATGTTGAGGCGGTCTGGTGCTCTTACTGCTCTGTCAGACCTGGTGGTTTGAGTGAACAACCCGACTTGAGGTCGTGGATTTATTTGGACTCGCCGTCCTGTGCGTTCTTGCGGTGGTTAATTTTGCTGGGTGTATGGTAGTCTGGGTTCGTTGCGCTCACCGGTCGTCCGGACGTGCTGCGCCTGGTGTAGGAACTCCCTCTGGGTCTGGTGTGGTTGACGAAATGTTGCCGATTTGTATCGTGACAGGCAAGTGTCTTTCGGGGAAAACATCGTCTATGCCATGGGCCGCTTTCAAACGAGAGACGTGGACATTGTCGGTTTTGCCTCTTCGCTTGATTGTGTAGTGTGTCGGTGTACGTCGAACTACCTCAAACAGTTCTTTGTAGGGTGCTTCGAGCGGGTGCCGTTCTCTGTCGATGCGGACAAAGGCGTGCGTCGCTGCTTTGAATTTGGGGTCGAGATGCCCCTCTGCTGGATGAATTGGTCGAGACTGTGCCGGACCAACTTCGTTCATGAAGCTTTGGAGTCTCTGGTTGTACTCGGTGATGTCGGTCAGTGCAGGATTGCGGTTTCTGGACGCCTTCCTCAGGTCCGTGGACGCCATCATTCATGGTGTGGATGTCATGGACAACTTCAATGTTACCGTGGACGCCATCATTTTAGCTATGGACGCCTTCCTTTGGTCCATGGACGCTATCATTCAAGGCGTGGACACCATGGACGCCTCTAATTTGGCAGTGGACACCTCATATTGCCGTGGACTCCATTAATTTAGCTATGGACGCCTCTGGACGCCTCACTTAGGTCCGTGGACGTCGTCATTCATGGCGTTGACGCCATGGACGCCTCTAATTAGAGGCGTCCGCGGCCAAATTGGAGGCGTCCATGACGTTCATTCCTTGAATGATGACGTCCACGGACCTAGGTAAGGCGTCCAGAGCTAAAATAATGGCGTTCACGGCAACATTGGAGTTGTCCATGGCATGCACGGCAACATTGGAGTTGTCCATGGCGTCCACACCATGAATGATGGCGTCCACGGACCTAAGGAAGGCATCCATTGCAAAAATAATAGCGTCCACGGCAATATTGGAGGCGTCCATGGCGTCCACGCCTTGAATGAGGGCGTCCACGTACCTAAGTAAGGAATGATGGTGTGCACGTACCCAATGGACACCATCATTTTCGCAATGATGGTGTCCATTGCGTCCATGACCTCCACGCCTAGAATGATGACGTCCACGGACCAAAATAACGCATCAAACGGCGTCCATAACTACATAAATAGAGTCCACGGCAATATAAGAGGCGTCCATGGCATCCGCGACCAAATTGTAGGTTTCCATGACGTCCACACCTTGAATGATGACGTCCGCAGACCTAAGTAAGGCGTCCAGAGGCGTCCATAGCTAAAATAATGGCGTCCACGGCAACATTGGAGTTGTCCATGGCGTCCACACTTTGGATGATGGCGTCCACGGACCTATGGAAGGCGTCCATTACAAAAATAATGGCGTCCACGGCAAAATTGGAGGCGTCCATGGCGTCCACGCATTGAAAAATGACGTCCACGGACCTAAGTAAGGCGTCCAGAGGCATCCATAGCTGAATTAATGGAGTCCACGGCAAAATTAGAGGCGTCCATGGCGTCCGCGGCCAAATTGGAGGCGTCCATGGCGTCCATGCGTTGAATGATGACGTCCACGTACCTAAGTAAAGCGTCCAGAGGCTCCCATAGCTAAATTAATGGAGTCCCCGGCAATACTAGAGGCGTTCATGGTGTCCACTGCCAAATTAAAGACGTCCATGGCATCCGCGCCTAGAATGATGGCGTCCACGGACCTAAGGAAGGCGACCATAGCTAAATTAAGGGCGTCGACGGCAACATTGGACTTGTTCATGGCGTCCACGCCTTGAATGATGGTGTCCACGGACCTAAGTAAGGCGTCAATAGCTAAAATAATAGCGTCAACGGCATCATCAGAGGCGCCCATTGCGTCCACGCCTCGAACGATGGCGTTCACGAACCTAAGTAAGGCTTCAAGAGGCATCCATAGCTTAATTAATGGAGTCCACGGCAATATTAGAGGCGTCCACAGTCAAATTGGAGGTATCCATGGCGTCCACGCCTTGAATGATGCCGTCCACGTACCTAAGAAAGGCGTCCATAGCTAAAGTAATGGTGTCCACTGCAATATTGGAGGCGTCCATGTCGTCCAGGCCTAGAATGATGACGTCCGCGGACCTAAATAAGGCATCAAGAGGCGTCCATAACTGAGTAAATAGAGTCCACGGCAATTTTAATGGCGTCCATGGCGTCCACGGCCAAATTGGAGACGTCCATGGCGTCCACGTCTTGAATGATGACATCCGTGGACCTAAGAAAGGCATCCAGAGAGGTCAATAGCTAAAATAATGGCGTCCACGGCAACATTGGAGTTGTCCATGGCGTCCTCGCTTTAAATGATGGCGTCCAGGGACCTAAAGAAGGCACCCATAGCTAAATTAATGGCGTCCACGCCAAGATTGGCGTTGTCCATGGCGTCCACGCCATGAATGATGACGTCTACAAACCTAAGAAAGGCGTCCATTGCGAAAATATTGGCGTCCACGGCAATATTTGAGGCGTCCATGGCGTCCACGCTTTGAATGATGACGTCCACAGACCTAGTAAGGCGTCAATAGCTAAATTAATTGAGTTCACGGCAATATTCGAGGCGTCCATGGTGTCCACGGCTAAATTGGAAGCTTCCATGACGTCCATGCCTTGAATAATGGCGTCCACGGACCTAAGTAAGGCGTCCATAACTAAAATAATGGCGCCCACGGCCTCATCAGAGGCCCCCATTGCGTCCACGCCTTGAATGATGCGTCCACGAACCTAAGTAAGGCGGCCAGTAGTTTTCAAAGCTAAATTAATGGAGTCCCCGGCAATATTAGAGGCGTTCATGGCGTCCACGGCCAAATTGGAGGCATCCATGGCATCCACGCCTTGAATGATGACCTAAGTAATGATGACCACGGACCTAAGTAAGGCATCCAGAGGCATCCATAGCTAAAGTAATGGAGTCCACAGCAATATTGGAGGCGTCCATGGCGTCCACGGCCAAATTGGAGGCATCCACGCTTGAATGATGGCGTCCAAGGACCTGAGGAAGGCGTCCATAGCTAAAATAATGACGTCCACGGCGTCATCAGAGGCGCCCATTGCGTCCACGCCTCAAATGATAGCGTTCACGAACCTAAGGCGTTCGGAGGCATCCATAGCTAAATTAATAGCGTCGACGGCAACATTGGAGTCGTCCATGGCGTCCATGCCTTAAATGATGGCGTCCACAGACCTAAGTAATGCGTCCATAGCTAAAAAAAATGTCCACGGCAACATTGGAGTTCTCAATGGCGTCCACGTCTTGAATGATGGCGTCCACGGACCTAAGGAAGGCATCCATAGCCGAATTAATGTCGTCCACGACAACATTGGAGTTGTTCATGGCGTTTACGCCTTCAATGATGGTGTCCGCGGACCTAAGTAAGAGGCCCATGGCTGAAATAATCACGTCCACGGCATCATTAGAGGCGCCCATTGCGTTCACGCCTTGGATGATGGCCTCCACGAACCTAAGTAAGGCGTCCAGAGGCATCCATAGCTAAATTAATCGAGTCCACGGCAATATTAGAGGCGTCCATGGCGTCCACGGCCAAATTGGAGGTGTCCATTCCTTGAATTATGGCATCCACGGACCTAAGGACGGCGTCCATTGCAAAAATAATGGCGTCCACGGCAATATTGGAGGCATCCACGCCTTGAATGATGATCTAAGTAATGATGACCACAAACCTAAGTAAGACATCCAGAGGCATCCATAGCTGAAGTAATGGAGTCCACAGCAATATTGGAGGCGTCCATGGCAACCATGCCTTAAATGATGGCATCCACAGACCTAAGTAATGTGTCCATAGCTAAAAAAAAACGTCCACGGCAACATTGGAGTTCTCAATGGCGTCCACGTCTTGAATGATGGCGTCCACGGACCTAAGGAAGGCATCCATAGCCGAATTAATGTCGTCCACGGCAACATTGGAGTTGTTCATGGCGTTCACGCCTTGAATGATGGTGTCCGCGGACCTAAGTAAGAGGCCCATGGCTGAAATAATCACGTCCACGGCATCATTAGAGGCGCCCATTGCGTTCACGCCTTGGATGATGGCCTCCACGAACCTAAGTAAGGCGTCCAGAGGCATCCATAGCTAAATTAATGGAGTCCACGGCAATATTAGAGGCGTCCATGGCGTCCACAGCCAAATTGGAGGTGTCCATGGCGTCCATTCCTTGAATTATGGCATCCACGGACCTAAGGACGGCGTCCATTGCAAAAATATTGGCGTCCACGGCAATATTGGAGGCATCCACGCCTTGAATGATGACCTAAGTAATGATGACCACAAACCTAAGTAAGGCATCCAGAGGCATCCATAGCTGAAGTAATGGAGTCCACAGCAATATTGGAGGCGTCCATGGCGTCCACGGCCAAATTGGAGGCATCCACGCTTGAATGATGGCGTCCAAGGACCTGAGGAAGGCGTCCATAGCTAAAATAATGACGTCCACGGCATCATCAGAGGCGCCCATTGCGTCCACGCCTCAAATGATAGCGTTCACGAACCTAAGGCGTTCGGAGGCATCCATAGCTAAATTAATAGCGTCGACGGCAACATTGGAGTCGTCCATGGCGTCCATGCCTTAAATGATGGCGTCCACAGACCTAAGTAATGCGTCCATAGTTAAAAAAAAATGTCCACGGCAACATTGGAGTTCTCCATGGCGTTCCACGTCTTGAATGATGGCGTCCACAGACCTAAGGAAGGCATCCATAGCTATAATAATGGCATCTACGACAACATTGGAGGCGCCCATGCCTCAAACGATGGCGTCCGCGGACCTAAGTAATGAGTCTAGCAGACGAACCACACAATTGAGGAAATCACTTTTCTGTCAAGTTCTTTTTGATATAGAGCATTTCGAGCTATTTGTACAATTGAGGTAATCACTTATTTGTATAGTTCATTCCAAAATGTGGCAACTGAACGGCTTACACAATTGAGGTAAACTTTTTTTCGTGTAGTTCTTTCCGATATTGTTGTACTGAGTTCACCTCATATATGTTCTGCTTCAATTCCCTTATATATATTTTTCGAGACGTCTATGTCCCAGAAACCTCCATGAAATAGTACCTGGGACGCTTGGGACATGAACGCTTCATCTTGATTTGACTCGTTCATTCATGTCTCCATGCGTCCACAACGTCCGCAAAATAGTCAACCGTGGCCGTGGACTACCTGTCCATGGAAGCGTCCGTAGTTTAGTACGTACCCTTCTTGGGTGCCACATGTAATGGTGAAGCCCAAGGAATTTTACTGGGTCGAATGATCCCATCCTGAAGCATCTCTTTTATGATTTCTTTTGCATAATCTGCGACTTCAGGATTAAATCGCCTGGGGCGTACGAAGACTGGTTGTCCTGTTGATGTGTCTTACATCATGCTTGGGTTTTGTAAAAGCAGTGATAGGCATTGTGACGGTTATGTGTTTTTGGAGCAGTCAGGGTCATCTCCTAGGGTCTTGAGTGTTGCACCGGCTTAGGGCAGTCCTGCAGAGGCAGACAGGCTTGTGCAGGTATCCATGAGCTGCCTATTATGTAGGTCTACCTCAAGCTTGCGGTGGGCTAGCAAATCAGCACCAATAATTGGTTGATCAACCTAGGCTATGATTAATGGCCTCGTTATATCCTTTTGCAGGCTAATAATGAGGGTCATCAACCACTCACCATTGATGGGTATGCGGGGGTCCTTTGGCAGCGCAAAGATTGCTAACTTCCTCATTTCTGAGGTTGGTTGCTTGTGGTAGAATGACAGAGACAGCAGCACCTGTATCTATTAAGAAGGTAAACTTGCTTATACTGATGGTTATGGCTAGGAGACTAGTCTTCTTGAGGGAAATTGCTGTAATGGTGCTTGTGTTGTCATCACGGGATACTAGTTTCCCTCCTAGTTGTTGAAAAATTGCTCATGTCACATGGGATTGTGCATCTGCAAGCATTTGTGCCAAAGCACCTGTAGAAATGACAATGCCTTCTGTTTTCTGGAGAAGGTTCACATTGGCGGGAAGGAATTCTTTTTCTGTTTCCATGGTTGTTGTAATGTGCTCAATCAAGCTTTTGCAATCTGGTCAAGAATTATTGTTGCTCTTCATTGATTTTTGCCCATCAGATTGTGGATTGTTGTTCTTTCCAGGTGGTCAACTTTTTTTAAAAGATGGTCTTTTTCCTGTGTGAGTGCTCTGTTCTTCGAATCCATTTCTGACATTTGTGTTGTCAGAGCATTGATAGTCGGAGTGGTGTTGCTATGCGTAGGTGTGTAATGTTGGCTGTTCACTACTGATGTTGTTTACTGGAATGTTTGACTCTGGGTATTCAGTTAGTATTCTATCTGTTGCCTCCACAATGTCAGTAAGGGTTGTCTTATTGTTGACCACTAGTGCATATATGATGTTGGTCAGTATTTCCCTCATGAACATTTCTTTCAAGAACAGGCTGTTGTGGTGTGCGATGGGTTCCAAGTCACTACCAAGAAGGTGAGCCAGGAACTGTGTCATTGTGCGGGTACCTTGACGTTCTTCAAAACTTCTCACCTTGCAGCTCCCACAGCCCCAACAGCCTCGCCAACAGGGCACGCAGGCATGGGAGGCAGTACACCTCTGCGTGCCAGCAATCCAAATGAACAGCACGGTACAAGCACTGCAGCAAGATGCTGGTTGGAATGCGCTCAATAGGTCCAAAGAAAACAAAACAATGAAGACAGTCAACAACTGCAAACAACTGTCGGCAACACAAACAAATCTACAACATCACATCAAATTGAGTCAAGCAAAACTCATACAACTCTGCCTCCAATTCCTCTGCCAGGGCCCTCTTGAAGCTGCAAAGTGAATTACACTGCACCACATCAGCAGGCAGCCGGTTCCAAATCTGCACACAGCAAGAATAAAAGAATCTGCGTTTATAGTCTGTCTGACAGCGAGGAATCACCAGCTTGAAAGAATGCTCACGTGTGCCAACATCCAGAGCTCTCTAAAACAGAGCAGACAAACCTGAATCAACAGAACAATGTAGAATCTTCCAACAGTTTACAAGATCAGAACGCAACAACCTCTCCCTCACAGAAAACAACTGCATTGCTTTAAGCTGCTCACCTTAGTCCACTCTACCCAGCCCATCAATCTCCCTGGTCCACCTCCTCTGCACAGACTCCAACAGTCTCAGATCCACCAAATATCCCACATTTCACACACATGAGCAGTAGTCCAAGATGTGTCTAATATGAGTAATAAACAAAGAGACCATGAAAACAAACTGCTATTGACAGTAGAGCGGAGCAGACTGATTGCCAGAGTGGAAGCCTTTCTTACAACACTCCTCACGTGGAGATGGAACGGCAGCCTTGAGTCAACAAGCACTCCCAAGTCCCTGAAGGAATCAACAAGCTCAAGTACCACACCATTCAAATAATACGGAGTTCTATCATCAATCTGCTCCAATTCAAGACTGCCCCTGTAAAAACGCATAAAGACACACTTGTCAATGTTCAACAAGAGATTCCATGACAACAACACAGACTGCACCAAATTTAGATCCCTCTGCAAGGAAGACAAACCCAGGCGAACTGCTTGTACATCGTGGGGGAAGCTCAAATAAGGTTTGAAGTCGTCAGCAGAGGCCTTCCACTCACAAGCCACACCTGCTGCAACATGATTGACATATAGCAGAAACAAGAGCGGACCCAGCACAGAACCCTGGGGCACTCCACTTGTCACCATTCGGAAGTCACTGACAACTCCCCCCACAGAAACACACATTTGCCTCCCTATCAGAAAATTACAAATCCAATCTCACAGTCACACCCCCGACTGTGAAACAATAATCCATCTGGAGCAGACAATTATCTAAGAAACCATCCCTGCGGAGAGAGACATTGACGACAGGAAAGGGCAAACCAACCTGGCTCGGCGAACAGCAACGGTGCTGAATCGAGCGACAGCTGGCACGTATGGCAACCGCAGAGAAGACTCCAAGACTGACAGTGACAGTTGGAGTGATGACAAGGGAAGCGACCCGGACCCTCGACCTCCGCCATCACCCCCCAGGAGAGGTGAACAGCCACCACCACATCCGGGAAACAAGAACGCATCCGAAGAGCCATGAACAACATAGATGACCTCCGGATGCTACTTCTGAATGCTAGATCAATCAGGAACAAGCAAGCAGAATTTTGCTGACAGAAGGAAAAATTTGAAGGCGAGTTTGAACTTGAAGGGTATAACCTTTTCAAAAGAGACCGTCAGGCCAGACGGGGAGGAGTTGTTGCAAACTATGTGCAAAACCACCTCCGAGCCACTCGCCGTACCATTGACACCCCATATGAGGTCATAGGTATCAAAATCGAAGGCACAGCCAGAAAGCTACACGTACTTCTCGTGTACCAGCCACCCCACCAAACGGTGGATAGCAACCAATTCCTCTACGAGCTCTTCACACAGCTGATCCATAACAGGGTAGTAGTGATTGTGGGTGACTTTAACTGCAAGGTTATTGTAGTTCAGCCTTCTGCTGACTAACATTGGTTAGGGTCACCTAGCAATCAGCTCTAGGTCTTTAGGTGCATTGGTGTAATAAAACCAAATCTATTAATAAGATCTACTCAGCTCCAATAGGAGTATAAGGGCCAGCACATAAATTAGTTCCCTGCTCATGTCAACCAGACATAGCCAGTATTAAGGAGAGGGAGCTAGGGCAACTAACTCCAACGGAGATCAGGTCTCTTACCTTTGCAGCCCCCTCCAGCAGGACCACATCAAGTGGGGAGCAGCGTAGCCGGGTGAGGCCAGCACAGCCATGCGCGCCAGTATGCCGCTGAGAACAGCAATGTTAACACAAGTATAGAAACTGGAATTAGTGCGCACTATTGGCTATCACATGAACCATCCGCACGAATGATAAACAACAAATACAAAAAAAAAATCCAGAACAGCACACTGTACAACAAAGAAGCAACACATCAGGACAGACACAAACACACAAACATGCACCACAACCCACCACTCCAGTGCCATAGCAAAAAACAGACAAATCCAAATCCAGGACGCCAACACGCTGCAGAAGAACCCACCCCAAACTTAACAAACTCAAACAGAACATCACCCAAAAACTCCGCAAGCGACCTCTTGAATGCAGCCAGGGAATCTGACTCCACCACAGAACTTGGGAGGCTGTTCCTCAACTGAACACATCGTGCTCCAAAGAACCTCCTCTTGATGTCCGTATTACAAGCCGGCATCAAAAGCTTATAGGGATGGCCCCGAGTTCTTGCATCAGGAGCTCTCCGAAAAATACCCCCAAGGTGGACGCCACCATCCAACCTGCAGATGATCCTCCAGTATTTAATAAGGTCCGCCCTGAGAAACCTTCCTTTTATAGAAAATAAGCCAAGTTGCTTCAGCCTGGAGAAGTAATCTAACTCGGCAAGACCATCCACATTTCTCGTCCATCTCCTCTGCACAGACTCAAGCAATCTCAAATCCCCAAGAAAACACACATTCCACACTGACGAACAATAATCCATGAGAGGCCTGATCTGCATCACAAAGAGGGACACCAGCTCAGCTGTAAAATGAAAACCAGATATCTTATTAGAAATTAAAGATATGTACATCTATTCACAAGGACATACCACAAAAGTGTCCAAATTACAAGCATAGTGTAAAAACACAGGTAAAAGCAGTGCTCTCAACTCAAAAATACTTTGCACTAAAATTGAATGAAATTAGTAGTGAAAATAACTCATAGAAACAGTTTACAGAACTATTTACAACTACTGGGAGTTGAGCTCTTTGAACCCAAGGGCAAAACCTTAAAAAAATTGTGAACAAAGCAGCTTGATAGGCGTAAATAAGCAAGCCACTTTATGGTAAACTGGACAAAATAGGTGAACAATTTAAAGGTATATTTGAAAACATATTGCAAAAGGTATTGCAAATTTAAGACTGCATATCACAGTTGGTATCACAGCTGAGTTTAAGATTATATTGAGAATGATTAGGTATTCTCTGACTAGGTAAAAATTAATTGACTTTGATGACAAGGTACACATACATTAGAAAGAAGGTTAAAGTATTATTCAATTAATAAAAAATTGAAACGGATTCTTTAAGACAAAACGTTCTGAACATCATGTTAAAGTGAAGAAGCACACAAATCACTGTGCTTATTATTCTGCGCAATAGATTTACATGGCAACAAGAATCCAACCAGCCAAATCACCAGCACAGCACTCCAGCAATCAACTCTACGGGCAGAATACATCCGCTGTACATAGTTCAATTCCAACCGGCCAAAACAGAAGGCATCATTCCCCCAAGACAAATCAATCCTCAAACCCAACCCTAAAATGACTGTAATAAACAAAAAATAATGAAAACACAATCACAGCCCAAAAACTCCAGAACGACCATCAACAATGACAGGCAACCAAAAGAATCTATACAAGGAAAGCATCCAGGAGATCAACACATACAAAATAAGTCACAAGCAACACATAGTATAGCCAAAAACATCAACAACTCTACCCTTTCATCACAAAAACACCAAATATTCTGAAACATATAAATCATCACATACTAACTGGGCTCAGTTGCACACAACTTAGAACAGACTATGCTAACACAATGATCTCATGGACAACTTACCAGGTATGAGCGTACAACAAACTCCGACCATTGACCTGAAAAGGAACAACAATTATAAATTATTACCTGGATTGGCATCCAGGAATGATACGCCAGACTCACAGCCACTGGATCTCCAGGCAAAAGCTAAAATTAGGAAGACAAATAAAACATTATATATAATCCAAAATTTTGCAGAAAAAAATCTCAAATTAAAACTTGAAAAATTATAAACCTAATCTGTGATATAATTTCAAATTTAAAACAATCCACCCTAAAAAGACACCAACATTAACCACCACCATCATTCACAGCAGAGCTGTGGGACAGCTAAAGAACCCTCACAACCCCCACAAGCCAACCACAAATCCACACACCTATTCCTGTATCCCTGCAGGCAACCAGGACTGCTGGCTGGGACTCCTAGACCGGTCAAGGGCACTGAGCAGATGCAGAGGCTGGAAAAAAAACAGGCCACTAAGTAACGCAGGTTGAGAAAAATTGCTGCTCCGCAATCAATACAGAGACAGCTGCCAACACCCACAAGACCTATCATCCTACTTGAGCACAGAGCCTCATGCTACTGACATGTCTCTTACCTTTGATCT
This sequence comes from Gammarus roeselii, assembly GCA_016164225.1. Classification (NCBI taxonomy): domain Eukaryota; kingdom Metazoa; phylum Arthropoda; class Malacostraca; order Amphipoda; family Gammaridae; genus Gammarus; species Gammarus roeselii. The sequence continues at coordinate 12,380 of SDVV010024574.1, forward strand.
CTTACCTTTGCAGCCCCCTCCAGCAGGTCCACATCAAGCGGGGAGCAGCAGAGCCGGGGGAGGCCAGCACAGCCATGCGCGCCAGTATGCTGTTGAGAACAGCAATGTTAACACAGGTATAGGAACTGGAATTAGTGCGCACTATTGGCTATCACATGAACCATCCGCATGCATGACATGAACA
>SDVV010024575.1:0-12563 GCA_016164225.1 Gammarus roeselii
CCCCCGCCACGTCATAATGGCCGCCCCCCCCTCCCTACCCACGACCACACCGACAGCGAGATGCCAAGGGCAGGAAAGCACATCAGAGCAGCGTCAAAATCAACCATTCTCCACTCACGCCTGTTCATTGCACGCTCTATCGCCACCTCCACATTCATGTTTCTCCTTCCCAACGCCTGCTTCAGACCATCCATTCACCCAAACTTCGGTCTACTTCTAGGTCTGCGACCACTCGCCTCCGCATTTATCATCCTTTTCATCAATCTCTCTTCATCCATCCTCTCCATGTGCCCGAATCATCTCAGTACACGCGAATCCACTCAGTTCTCCCACTTCTTCACCATCCCTGTTCTGATTCGAACCACGTCGTTGTATCCGGTCTCTAAGCGTTACTCCAGCCATGCTCCTCAAACACTTCACCTCGAAAACATTCAACCTTCTTCTCTCCTCTGCTCTCACCCCCCAAGCCTCAGCTCCGTAGAGTACAGTTGGGACAACAACACCCTCATACAGCCCTCTCTTTGCTTCCATCCCCAACGTCTTTTAGCTCATTACACTCTTTAGTGCACCCAACACTTTACATCCCTCCTTCACTTCAGTTTCCACTAGTACAGTTTTCTCCACATGGGAGCCAGATACTTGAAACACTGAATTTCCTCCAAGAGCTCTCCATTTAGGGTGACACTAATTTTGCTCGCATCGATAGTCATCGAGCATCTCATTACTTTACTCTTACCCACGTTCACTCGAAACTTCCTCCTCTCACACACTCTACCAAACTCAGACACTAGCCTACATAGCTTCTCCTCCGAATCCGCAACCAGGGCCGTATCATCAGCAAATAGCAACTGGCTCAAAAGCCAACTCCGCCCATTCGCTTCCAACAGTTCCAAGTCACGACCCAGCACACTCGCGTTCACCTCCCTGACCACTCCATCCATATAGAGGTTGAACAGCCAGGGAGACATCTCGCAGCCTTGTCTCAGTCCCACTTTCACTGTGAACCAATCACTCACCTCGCTCCCCACTGTGACACATGCTCGACTGTCAGCATAGAAACTCTGCACTGCTTTCAACAGATGTCCGCCCACTCCATACACACGCAACACCCTCCACAGCGTTTCCCTGTCAATTCTGTCGTAATTCTGTCGAGCAACCGATCACGACGGGCTGAAATAATTCTGTGCCGATAGAGAATTGGGCATAGTAGTATACCACATCGACACATAATAGAGGCTTCCCCACCCCCTAGTGCATGGACTGTTTAGTCCCTCTTACAGTAGCCCATGTCTTAGCGGAATGCCCAACCTGAACGGAATGTAGACGCACCCACTTACCCAGGAGCCGGTTTCTGTATCCTTCTAATACTCAGTAAGCCTATTGTTGACTGAGTTCTCTCAGTGGCAATTCAGTGCTATACCGTTTCTCAGTTACCTTCGAGAAACCAACTTCTTAGCTGAAATCTGATCTCCTGTGAATTTATCATACTTCGTCTTACCTACCGATAGACTCCTCTATCCCAGAGGACCACTGTATCTTCACTCATTTCGAATAGGCAATTTATGTGATCTCTCCTTATAAATTGTAGGGACCAGAGTCTAAGCAATCCCGGAACTGACGATGACTTGATGCAGCACTGACTGCTGGTTTGACGTACGGTGTCAGAAGGACATTGACTCCAGTGCACTAGAAAACCATGGCTTTCTAATCTAATCTTAGCACCAAAGAGCTAAGTTTGTGTAGCCATAATTGAGAAAACAGTGTGAGGTCCACCTTGCCGCCGGCCACTTCCCTTTTCTTGGGGATTTCGAAATTTTGCATGTATCTGTAAGTAAACTTTGAGCCACATCAAATTCAGAAACATATGATAATTTATTTCATAACTAATTGTTGTTGTGACGTTCAGCGCTGGAAGGACGTGGATTCCATCTCGCTAGAAATCATTGTCACGCTAATTTTATATATTTTTGAAGCTGAAGTGTTATTTTTTTTATTCTTCTCCGTCCTAGCCGCCTGTTGATGAGCGGGGGCCTGAGTGTAGCCGCTGACCGAAACAGCCCACCGCTACTCCCAATGGGGGTTGGACCGACGCCCCCACACCCACCATTTGGAAGCCTGGCCGGAGAGGCGTCTTCTCTACACCTTAAGGTGAGGCCGTTGGGAGTGACTACTGCACTGCTGGTGGGGCACAAGACACGAGGAAGGGAAGAATTAGTGTGTCTAAGAAGGCGAGAGTTTTTTTAGTACTATAGTTGGTCTAAAAACTCGGAGAGTAAAATCTTATGTTGATGCTGTTGTCGCGAAACTTCCCTGTCTGCAGCGCGAGTGGTCACAGGAGAAGGAGTACAACGATTGCAGGGAGGAATCCCGGCATGGTACTCTATGACGTTCAGAAGGTTGACCTGTACAGTTTTCGGGGCAGGTGCTTATGACTGGGTAGGCGCGTTTAAAGGTACTCCGCAGAAGGGGCTTTTCAGTCATGGAACGACATACTAGAGAGCAAAATCTTACTAGAGTGCAAATACTGACCGGAGTGCAAATACTGACCGGAGTGCAAATACTGACTGGAGTGCAAATACTGACTGGAGTGCAAATAGTGACTGGAGTGCAAATAGTGACTGAAGTGCAAATACTGACTGGAGTGCAAATACTGACTGGAGTGCAAATACTGACTGGAGTGCAAATACTGACTGGAGTGCAAATACTGACTGGAGTGCAAGTGACTGGAGTGCAAATAGTGACTGGAGTGCAAAGAGTGACTGGAGTGCAAAGAGTGACTGGAGTGCAAAGAGTGACTGGAGTGCAAAGAGTGACTGGAGTGCAAAGAGTGACTGGAGTGCAAAGAGTGACTGGAGTGCAAATAGTGACTGGAGTGCAAATACTGACTGGAGTGCAAATACTGACTGGAGTGCAAATACTGACTGGAGTGCAAATACTGACTGGAGTGCAAATACTGACTGGAGTGCAAGTACTGACGAGTGCAAGTACTGACGAGTGCAAGTACTGACTGAAGTGCAAATACTGACTGGAGAGCTCTTACTGACTGGAGAGCGCTTACTGACTGGAGAGCGCTTACTGACTGGAGAGCGCTTACTGACTGGAGAGCGCTTACTGACTGGAGAGCGCTTACTGACTGGAGAGCGCTTATTGACTGGAGAGCGCTTACTGACTGGAGAGCGCTTACTGGCTGGAGAGCGCTTACTGGCTGGAGAGCGCTTACTGGCTGGAGAGCGCTTACTGACTGGAGAGCGCTTACTGACTGGAGAGCGCTTACTGGCTGGAGAGCGCTTACTGACTAGAGAGCGCTTACTGACGGGAGAGCGCTTACTGACGGGAGAGCGCTTACTGACGGGAGAGCGCTTACTGACTGGAGAGCGCTTACTGACTGGAGAGCGCTTACTGACTGGAGAGCGCTTACTGGCTGGAGAGCGCTTACTGACTGGAGAGCGCATCCTGACGAGTGAAGATTGATGGGAGGTGATAAGGAGGCCTAAATTCTTGTTAAAGAGCTGTCTCCGCGGAGAATTCCCAGTATTGTTGATGAGGGGTTGAAAAGAAGGAGCTTGCCATGAAATGAGAGCAAAGAATTTAAGGATTTCGAGAATTTAAAATTTATTCAGATATGACAGTTAGATAAAAATCCCATAAGTTAATTCACAGATGACATGTACCAAGTCGTAGGTGGCAAATCCTCCTCAAATTGGGGATGGGGATGGCAAGACGCACCTGAGGCTTCTTTAATGCATGCACACACGCCTAACCTTAGCGCTTGAACGCTGTAAAGCCTGATCAGGATTCACACTATTGCTGCTTTACGTCATCTCGTTTTTTCAACAAGATGCCAAGGGTGGGAAAGCGCATTGTTATAATATAGCTGTATAACTCAAATAATAGCTACTCTATGAAACATGTGTAAAAGCCTAATTTAAGTTCACTGTGGATATCAAATCATTAAAGTCATCCATTCTCAGTGCCTCCTCACAGTTTTCGTTATTACTTACGCTACATTCTCAATGGGTAATTACAAATGGTAATGGACATGGCTCCGGTGTAGGCTGCTGTCCACACTAACGGTCATGGTAGTGTTCCACGAACCTTTTTCGCCTACTCTTTAGTGACACTTAAAGGGGAAGATGCGCACCAGGTTGTAACTTCAATAGGGCTTATGTATATATATATATGATGTCACGATGCTAGGACACTTCTCTTAAATCGGATTTTTTTCCATTGCTGATGGGATGAGTGATTTCGATTGCACTGTTGGCTACGTGCGTTCGGCTAAAAATCTGAAATAATTTTTTATGACAAAAAATGAAGCTCTTTCACTTCACAGTTCAATCAGTTCATTATCATTATTGTTATTATTTAATCATTTGTCGTTGACGTGTTTCATGGAAGTTTGCCGTAATCCTTCGACCAGATTTGTTCAGACGAATACTTATAAAACTACTGCCGCTGCTGCTGAGAAACATTATGTTTTAATAGTGGTCTGTGTGGCATTGTTTGTCTCTGATGCTGCATCGTGTGAGTTCAGGATTTAGTAACACTCAGTGGCCGCGTCGGTGTGGAGATTCAGGCACCTCCTCTCTTCGTAGCCACCTAACCCCAAGCCAAACCTCCAACTTGCGAGTAAACTGTATCAGTGCTTGTATATCTAAGCGCTGAAAACGTACACTTCTCGGCCATTCCGTAAGAGCCTTGTGTTTAGCATTCGCTTCTGCTTATTATTCGAACGAATTTTGATGAGGAAACATTACAGAGACGATTTTTTGAGAGAATCTTGATAACAATCGTCGAAAATAGCTTCCGACCAATTTTGACATTTTTATGGATGAATATTTTTCGAGAAATTGCGGAATTTTGTGTTCATCGACTTTTTCCCACTTCTTATGTGTTCGACTGTCCAACGAAATTCGGCGCTTCCATGTCTTGCGACGATATTCGGCGCTGTATGTCATGCGACGTTGTTTGGCGATCCGAACACTCTCCCGCCCTATATAAGTGAGGTCTGCCATAGCCCGGAATTCTCCCTATTACTCAATTGATGAGTTATCTAACTCCGACAAGCCCTCCACAACAAATACAGAGAAGCCCAAAATGGGGCCTGGGCAGGGCTCATCGCCAAAATATACACAACAGACGATCCTAGAACTTCCTGACTTCCTGGAGCTCAATTCACCGTATGCAGGGCAACAACAAACAGACCACACCTTACTTACGCAATGAGGAAGGTCAACAGCTGGACACTCCAGAAGAAAAGGAGCCTTTATTTCGACACCACTGGCAAACATTATTTACAAATAACGACGATGACGACAACAACTTCGACTACGAACACATAACCAACATCGTAACACACATGACACAGAAGATGGACAAAATCACACCTCATGACAAGGGAGACATCACAAGATTCCACAACACTAACCTCCCGCCCATCAACATTCGTGAACTCACTTATACTCTCTCTAAATTTAAACAGAAAGCACCAGGGCCAACCGGCATCACCGCTCTCCAACTCAAACCCCTTCCCAACAACATGCTGAGATATCTCCTCTACATCTACAACAACTCACTATAAGCAGGCTACTTCCCAAACTCATACAAACACGCTATCACGATATTCATACCCAAATCAAACGCGTCACAACACCTCGTCCAAAACTACAGACCAATATCTCTACTTGATATACAAGGTAAATTACTTGACAAAATACTGAACAAAAGACTCACCGACCATCTTGAGAACAACATCACCAACAGTAGACAACATGGGTTCAGAAAACACATGGGTTCACACACAGCACTAGCAACATTTCAGGAACTAAAAACCAGAGACCTCGGTGACGGCATGAAAACCGACGTAGAGTTTAGAGATGTCAGCAAGGCCTTTGACAAGGTCTGGCATACGGGACGTAAATACAAACTCTTACAACAAGACATTCACCCAGCACTCACATGAACACTATCCGACCTCATCACAGACAGAAGAGCATCCATCCGCATCGGCACCTACACAGGACAGCCTTTCCCGCTGGAGAGCGGTTTGCTACAAGGCGCATGTTTATCCCCCAATCTATTGTCACTCTACACTCACGACATACCACCCCCAGAACCCTACTCAGAATACATCTGTTACGCTGACGACATCACGCAAATAATCTCCACACCAAACTACAAGGACACTGCATGCAACACGCAATACGCCATCCACGACATTAACACGTTCGAAAACAAGTGGAAATTTTTCACCAATCAATCTAAATTCACAATAATCCCAATACACAGAAGGAACACAGACGATATATACATAAAAAAAACAAGTTCATCCATACAACGAGAAGGGTAAAATTTTAGGACTTGACATCAGCACATGGGAAATCGCACCACAAATAACGGCCAGACAAGCAATGGCATACTCTCAACTCAACAAACTATACAGATTCCGACACCTCAGCCCACATCACAAACGTCTCCTATACCTAGCAATAGTTCGTTCCACCGTTACATACCCAATCATCCCTCTCCACACCGTATCAAGAAGCGCCATGTCCAAACTACAGAAAGTCCAAAACAATGCACTACGTTTCATCACAAACACCCACTGGACCGATTTCAAAACCTCACAAGAATTACACACAGAATGCAACCTACCACCCATCAACATTTTCCTCCACGAACAAGCCAAGAGCACCTGGCAGATCATTCAAGCAAACCACCCGGAAATTTACAACAACCTCGCAATACCTCCACATCTCATCACGAAACTACACAAGAAATTCCCAAGCAGCAAACACCTCGCCACCACAACACACCCGCAACCAGAATACAAAAAACAACTCACCACCAGCCTGTCCAGTCCTTAGGCTCGGGAGAGCTTCCTTGCGATGCTCACTGGATAGGGGGGTTCTGACAGGAGACGGACTCAAACACTACTACATAATACAGATCCACATCGTCGTACTCGCTTTCACAAGGGAACCAGGGCACGCTGCCCAGAGGAATGGCCCAGTGGTTAGCCCACCCTTTTTGGATAATAGTAAAACCAGATAATTGAATGATCCCGTGGCTACCCTTTCGCGGCAGTGGCCTCTGGTTTTACAATTATCTAAAAAGTGACAAAAAAATGGTAGCATAACGTTATAAAAAATCCAAAAAAAGTTATAAATTATGATCGTCAGTCGGGAGGTGAGGAAACTCACATCCCAACTGACATCAAAAAAATGTTACCCGAACGTACATAATAATATGTACAAGTGACATCATTATTATGAACTCTCATTCGTATATAAAAATCCCCGACGGGATATTTATTGTTTTCACCAAAATGCACAACCCATAGATAATCTAGCGCGGACCTAATTATGCGACAAGTTTCGCCTTTTACCTTCTACTCCCCTTCTATCCTTTCACTTTCAATTCTTCCTTCATGTTTGGTCAATCTGACCCCCTTCTTCTTTCTTCCTTCATGCTCACCTAATGGTTTCGTCCTCCTCCGGAATTCATTCGTGCTTCAAGCTTCACGGCGACAGGTTGTCTCAAAGCGCTACAGCTTAACCGCCCACTGGACTGCAACAGTCCACGCACCTTGCTTAACAGCAGGTAAGAAACGGTACGCCGCGGCTCATCTGGGCAGTGAACTAGTAATCCACTGTCACTACAGAGCCACAGATGGGAACTGCAATTGCCGAATGCGTGCCGTTTATGCTGTATCTGTGACACAGTTCTGTTGCCGGCAAAGGCCATCTTTACTTAACTCGCAAACGACACCTGCAAACATCTGCCACCATCGATACTTGGTTTTGAATTAGGCGGTCTGAGAACAGCAATTCATACCGACATGCAGAGGAGTACGTTTTATGTATAACGTTCCTTCGCGAACCGTCCAACATGAGGTTTTATATCCTGCTCGTAGGGCAGATGCCCGCCCAAAGCAGATGCCGGGCAGACCGATACCCTCCGTAAGCCGATGCCCGCAACAGGCAGAGGCCGGCTACTGCTGTTTGTTCGTGAAGTCAGCAGTCTGCGGACAGCTTTTCACACCTACATGCAGATTATTACGTGTCATATTAGCTGTTGCACGGCCGGTCGGTTGCCGCCGACGCCATTGATAATCATATGACAACACCCTGCCGAAGCAACGTCGAGCTGTCGTCTAAGCAGACGACAACCGGCTGACAAGTGACACACTCGGTGGACGCCTGCGGTAGGCAGATGACTGCTATAAACAGATACCTGCTATGAATGTTTGGTCATAAAACAGCGGTCTGCAAACAGCCTTGCACAATTATTACGTCCCATAAAGGCTTTTGCGCGGCCGGTCGGTTGCCGCCAATGCCATCTGGAATCATATGACAACACCCTGCCGAAGCGGCGTCGAGCTGCCGTCTAAGCAGACGACAACCGGCTGACAAGTGACACACTCGGCGGATGCCTGCTATAGGCAGATGACTGCTATAAGCAGATACCTGCTCTGGATGTTTGGTCATGAAACAGCGGTCTGCGGACAGCCTTTCACAATTATTACGTCCCATAAAGGCTTTTGCGCGGTCGGTCGGTTGCTTTCCGACGCAATCATGGATCGTACGACAACGCTCTGCCGAGCGACGTCGAGCCGACATCTTAGCAGACGACAAGTCTAACACTAAGCGGATACCTGCTACAGGCAGAAGCCAGCTATAGGCAGATACCGGCTATTGGTGTACAGTTATGAAGACAGCGGTCTGCCTCTCACAATTATTACCTGTCATATAGGCTGTTGTGCGTCCGGTCGCTTGCCACCCGACGCCATCTGGAATTGTACGACAACAACCTGCCGAAGCGGCGTCGAGCTGCCGTCTAAGCAGACGACAACTGGCAGACAAGTGACACACTCGGCGGACACCTTCTATGGGCAGATGCCCGCTTTAGGCAGGTACCGGCTATTGATGATTGGAAATGAGACAGTAGTCTGCGGACATCCTTTCACAATTATTGCGTGCCAAATAGGCTGTTGTGCGACCGGTCGGTTGCCGCCCGACGCCATCTTGGATCGTCCGACAACCCCCTGCCGAGCGGCGTCGAGCTGCCATCTTAGCAGACGACAGCCGGCTAACAAATGACGACACGCTGACCAATACGATAAGGTACGCAAGGATGTGTTGCGCACCATATTGTATTCTCGTAATTAGGTTATATGTATGGAAGATGAATCTTCTGAACGATGATAGCTCGTTTAGAGCATCCTTTATAGCAAGTATACTAAACAATGATAGCTCGTTTAGAGTACCGTTTAAAGCAAGACTTCTGAACGATGATAGATCGTTTAGAGCATCATTTAGAGTAATTCTACTGAACGATGATAGCCTGTTTAGAGCATCATTTAAAGCAAGACTTCTGAATGGAGACAGCTTGTTTAGAGCATCATTTACAGTAAGTCATCTGCACGATGATAGCCTATTCAGAGCATCCTTCTTAGCAAGACTTCTGAACGATGTAAGCTCGGTATGGAGCATCATTTATAAACATGTCTTCTGAACCAGAGGATCACATGTCACATATGACGTCTCAGAGATCCCTTTGATGTCCGCGTCACATGATCGCAATATGCCTATTCACTGCCCAACGATGACATACATACCGAATGCCTATGGCACTACAGCTGTTTTGAAGGTCACGCATTCCGGCCAGTGGGGTGTAGCATATGCCTATGAGCCATGAAAGTGCCTCCAGGCGTTGCTACCTTTGAGGCGTTGAGGAACAAACATCGTGCAATGAGACAAAGCCTGATAATGACCTTATAGATAGTTCAAGAGCGAGGATCTAATTTCATTTCTTCTCCGGTGGACTTAACGAGCACCACTGTTCGGTCCTCGTCCGAAGGTCCGCTCCTATTTTACCGCCGGCTACTTCTCAGAAGCTCTGAACCCAGCTTCTTAAATGTGTCTTTGCGGTCGAGCAACAAGCCAATCGAGGGGTGATTATCAAAGATGACGGATTGTTCAAACTGGAACGTATACCAGATGCACTCCCGAAACTCGCCCCTCAAATTGATGACGCCCTGCCCAATTCGACCCCAAAAGAGCTCGAATCCTTGCCAAATCCGCAATTTGCGCTAACATCAGGCTGCTATAGGATCAGGGCCCACTTTATACAACCGAAACACTCTCCACAGCGCTTCCCTGTCAATCCTGTCGTGTGCCTTTTCCAGATCCATGGAGGCCCAGAACACATCCTTTCCCTTTGCAAGGTACTTCTCACAGACCTGTCTCACTGCAAAAATCTGATCGGCACACCCTCTACCACTCCTTAAGCCACATTGTCCCTCTCCAATTGCGCAATCCATACATTCTTTAATCCTTTAGATCAGCACTCTGTCATACAGCTTACCGACCACACACAACAAACTGATAGCTCTTGAGTTGTAGCATTCATTTCTATCTCCTATGCTCTGATACAGCGGGACAATGCTGGCACTGCGCCACTCAATTGGTACCACGCTCACAACAAAAGAAATGTTCAGTAGCCTCACCAACCATTCGACAATCGTTATTCCACCCCTTTCAGGCACTCAGTCGCAACGCCATCTAAACCATTGGCTTTTCCTGCTTTCATCACCTCCACCGCCTCCTGCACATCTTCCCTAGTAATGCCCGCAGCAAGTCTCTCCAAAAACCGGCATCTGCGCACCACCACCCTCAGCAGCATTGTCAGCTTCTCTGTCATCCTCGACATTCAACAATTTATCAAAATACTCGGCCCACCTTTTCCGTACACCACCACTTTCTGTCAACAACTGGCCATTCTCATCTTACACCGCCTCCTCTTTTCTGGTCTCTTCTTTCTCACTCTCACAACCTCTTTCCAGAACATCTTTTTGTCCTCAAAATTCTGTCTCAACCGTCTGCCCCACCTGGCATCAGCGTTCTTTTTGGTTCTCTCCACCACTCGCTTTACCTCCTTCCTCTTCTCCTTATAGTTGTCATAGGCCACCACCGACTTCGCCTGCAGCCACTCCTCAAAAGCCCTTCTCTTCTGCGCCACCGCCAGTTTGACCTCGTTCCACCACTCGCAGCCCTTTCGTCTGCACCCCCCCACACGTCGCACACCACACACATTTCTCGAACATCTCAACAAGGCATCTCTGAATGTCTCCCATTGTTCCTCCAAATCTTGCAGGTCCTGCTCTTTCACGTCGTCAAATTTCTCCCTCAACGCCTGTTGGAACTCCTCCACTATGCTTTTCTCATTTAGCTCACTCATTTTTACAACCTCACTTCCTCCTTGCGTTAAATGGAGGAAGAGAGGAATCCTTGCATTGAATTAAAGCATCGACATGATGGCAATCACAGAACCGTGGATGAAATAGAGCATCAGGCATTATTTAGTCGAATTTACGCTACCCGGTTACTCACTATTTCACAAAGATAGACAAGGCCGATAGGGCGGATGAGTGCTGTTTCCCGTGAGAAACACTCAGCAAATATTAGAAGTCACCATTCCAAACAACATGCACGACATAGTATCAATAAAAGTAGTCGGTAAACATCAAAAATGTCAAATCACTCTCGTCTATCGCCCCCCCCTAAAAGCAAGGTTGCAGATGATATCGATCTTTACAACACCCTCGTCGATGTTGTCACAACACATCACAGTATTGTGCTTGGCGACTTCAATATCCCCGACATTGATTGGGAACCAGACGAATGCACTGCTACCGGCCAACGTCTGATTGATTTTGCAGACGATAAGTTCATGACCGAAATGGTGTAGACAGCTACAAGAGGTAGCAACATTCGTGATCCCCTATTTAGTGCAAGCGACTCTCATGCCACGAACGTCGAAGTAGGCAAACCACTCGGAACTAGTGACCACAACTGTATTCGTTTTTTGATAGAGCTCGAGTTTAAAACATCAACAAACTGCGAAAAAGTCCCTAACTTCAGCTTAGCTAATTTTGATGGCTTAAGAGAGTCGATGGTGTCAGCAAATGAAACCCTCGGCCAAGATGTCAATTAATCGCTTGACTATTTCTTCACTGCACTCAAACATATCGAACATGAGCATATCCCGCGCAAAAACAGGCGAACAGCAGTCTTCATCAGCCCAAGTACTGGAAAGGAGAATTGCAGCGCCTTCATTCACGAAAGAAAAAGCATTCGATAAAGCAGACACCCACATGACGACGAGATCTAAAGAGGGTCCTGAAACGTAAGAAGAAAGATTATGAAAAGGAAATTGCTGCCAATGCCTTAACTAATCCGAAACGATTTTTTAGTTTTATTTCGAGCAAAAAAAAATCAAAATCTGTAATAGATCCTCTCGAGAACGACGTTGGTGAGCTAAAAACGGACGACACCAAATAAGTGTTCTACTTGATGAATACGTTTGTTTATTATTTACTTTAGAGAATCAAGATATTCCTAATCCTGAGGATATCATAGCGGCAAAGCGAATTGAAGCACCCACCACAGTGAACTTTTCCCCCGCCGAAGTTATTAAATGTTTATATATATGTATATATATATATGTATATATTTATATATATATATATGTATATATATATATATGTAGATATGTATATA
>SDVV010024576.1:0-12563 GCA_016164225.1 Gammarus roeselii
TATATATATTAGAATATGTGATCAACCACCCAATGTCGATGTGTTTGTTACCAAGAAGCCTTAGTTTATAACACTTTGCTTCCTGAAGTGCAAACTGGTCGCCCACTGGAGATGAGCTGTGGCGAATTCATTTTAATCTTGTTTCGCTAATTCAAATATTGCATCGGACAAACGAGTTTCACATTATAGTTATAGGAGTAGAGAATCCATAGCTACACGCTCAAAATACACGACTTTTTGATTGAAATGATTGTCTTTTGTCGGCCCATTTCCATAACAGGTTCTGAAGGTACAATACATGCTATGCAACCCACGCACTTTACCGGGCATCTCCATGCATACTCTGAGGGGATTTCCAAAGAAAACTTCCCTATTTACATGCATTTTTTCCAAGCAGTCATAGAGTATTTTTTAAGCAGACCTCCCAATTTACAGGCCTTTCTCCTAAGCAGCCTCAAAGGGTATATGCTAAGCAAGCCTCCCTATTTAAAGGCCTTCCACCCAAGCCGCTACCTAGGATTTGTGCTAAGCAGACCTACCTATTTGCCGGTCTCATGAACATAGATGGAGTTCCCCTTGTTCACCCGAGGGAATCATCTGATGATTCATTACTGGGTTTGGTTGCTCTGTAGCCGTGCAAGGAAGGGCACATGAATATTATTATGTTGTTTCGACGTCTGATAACTGTGATTCAAGCTCTTGACTGATTATGTAGTGTCGAAATAGATTCAATTACAGAGAAAACCTTGACAGTACAATCGGTTTTGAAGAAGGAGAACTGCTACTGTTGAATATACGGTACAGGATTGCAACAAACTACGGAAACTTCCGTAGCTATATTGATTTTTGGATCAGATCGTTAGTTTCGTGAACAGAATGGTCAGGATTGTCCAAACATTCTCCATGCAACGAAAGAGAATCAACAAATGTTGCCAAATGTTATAAAACGATAAGAAACCTTCTGTCCCAGTGCTAGTCATTTGATAGTATGGAAATTAGTTCTGAAGTAGAACGTCAAAGCAGGAACCATGGGTCTGTGTGGCATCTGCAGTAATGGATCATGAATTGGAAAGGTTGTATTGGGGCATATCTAATTTACGCTTGCGACGAGAAGGCATCAACGCCGGACACTATTCGCTCCGTGTTAGAGGCAATTCCGAGCATTAGTTGACCTTACTCGTGTAAGCGTCAGACACCATTCGCTCTATTAAACAGGCCGTTACTAAAGCCTGGCCCTGTTTCTGAACGTGCAACATCGGCAGACTAATTTACGGCGATTTTGGTGTAATTTCTCAAGCTGTTCCTGCTGTGTGTTGAGACAAGATATATACTTACCTTGATTCATGGAGGTTTTTTGCTGCAAAGCGGGTTACAAAGCAGAAGCCAGCTGACCCACAGCGAGTAACAACGCAGAAGCCAGCTGACTCACAGCTGACTCACAGCTAACCCACAGCGAGTTACAACGAAGCAGCCAGCTGACACACAGCTGACCCACAGCGAGTTACAACGAAGCAGCCAACTGACCCACCGCTGACCCACAGCGAGTTACAACGAAGCAGACAACTGACCCATTGCGAGTTACAATGAAGCAGCCAGCTGACCCACAGCGAGTTACAGCGAAGCAGCCAACTGACCCACCGCTGACCCACAGCGAGTTACAACGAAGCAGCCAACTGACCCATTGCGAGTTACAATGAAGCAGCCAGCTGACCCACAGCGAGTTACAGCAAAGCTGCCAGCTGACCCACAGCGAGTTAAAGTGAAGCAGCCAGCTAACCCACAGCGAGTTACAGCGAAGCAGCCAGCTGACCCACAACGAGTTACAGCGAAGCAGCCAGCTGACCCACAGCTGACCCACAGGGAGTTACAACGAAGCAGCCAGCTGACCCACAGCGAGTTACAGCGAAGCTGCCAGCTAACCCACAGCGAGTTACAGCGAAGCAGCCAGCTGACCCACAGCGAGTTACGGCGAAGCAGACAGTTAACCTACAGCGAGTTACATCGAAGTAGCCAGCTGACCCCATACGAGTTACAGCAAAGCAGCCAGCTGACTCACAGCGAATTAATGTGAATCAGTCAGCTGACCACAGCGACTTACAGCGAAGCAGCCGGCTGACCCACAGCTTTCCGACAATGTCCTTCACAAACGCTTGGTTGGTAAATTGCACAGCATCGGTATTTGAGGTGAACTCAATAACTGGATGAAATGCTGGCTCACGGACAGACGGCAGCGAGGCGTACTTAATGGAGCTTCCTCAAATTGGGGTAAAGTTACAAGCGGCGTGTCCCAGAGATCTGTGTTAGGTCTAGTTCTTTTATAATATTCATAAACGATTTCAACAACAACTCACTCCCGAACATTAGTCAGCTTGCATACAATACCAAGCTAGGAGAAAACGTTCAAACCAAACTCAAGTGTGAGCAAATTCAATTAGACTTGAACAAAATTTTGAATGATCAGAAAAGTGGCAAATGAAATTCGATGTCGACAAGTGTAATGTTATGCTCATTGGTCACCATAACCCTAAAAACGAATATTCAATGTCCGGAAATAAACGTATTATACCTGTCACAAAGAGAGAGATCTAGGTGTCATCATTATAATCGATTTGAAAAGCAGCAAGCAATGTAACGATGCAACAAAGCAATAAAATGTTAGACATGATATCCCTCACAATCTCGTACAAGAGCAGAAATAGTATTCGCAGGTTATACACTGCATTTGTTAGACCGCGCCTTGAGTATTCCGTCCAATTTTGGTCTCCATACCTCAGAAAAAACACTATTAAATTAGAGAAGGTCCCACGTAGAGCTACCAAACTAATCCATATGCTGCGCAATAAATCGTACGAAGAGAGACTGCGCGAACTCAACCTTTATTTGCTAGAGAAACGTAAAGTCAGAGGTGACATGATTGAAGTGTGGCAGATTATGAAGGGTAAGAAAAACGTTGAGCGAGCAAGCCTTTTCCCTTTGGATGCGAACGGAGTGACCAGGAATAATGAATACAAAATTGTTGGCAAGCGTTTCACACTTGATGTCACGCGCAATTTCTTCACGCATAGGGTTGTCGAAGAATGGAACAGACTTCCCGCGGAAGTTGTGAACAGAGATACAATCGTAACGTTTAAGTCACAGCTTGACAAATTCTACCAAAATCGCCGCTAGAGAGCTCCCATCTATAGCACTTTCACCAGTATATTCATGAAAAATGGTGTCCGGCATTGACACCCATAAGGTTATATTAGTGCCCGGCATTGACATAAAATAGGTGCCCGACATTGGTACCCGCTCGTTGCAAAACGGTGTTCAGCAATGACACCGGTCAGCATTGGTTTAACGAGGAATAAAACTGTGACAATCTCAGATTAATACCGTGGGTCGGTGGCTTTCTCTTCAGGCGGTGATTTGAGTTGTTCTGAGTATCATTGTTAAATGCTATTTCCTTCAACAAACTTTCCCTTCTTTGATCTGTTAAAACAGAAAATACACAGACACATGACGCCATCCTAGACGTACTACTTCTGAACTAATCTTCTTGCTATCAAAAGGCAACCCAGTTTGGGCCAAAAGTCCTTTTGTTGTCTTCTTACACTTATAAGCACTTGTAAACAGCCAGTTACAACGAAACAGTCAGCTGATATTGATATTGACTGAGAAAACTTACAGCATTTCCAGACGTTGATCATCGTGAACCTTTCAAATTGTCTGTGGAATGCAAATAACATCAAGGCAATTCATCTGTTATGACAATTACTTTCCTTTTCCTCAGTTATTTTTTATGTACGACTTCCTTGAAGAACTTCCAGTCCATCAAGATCTTTCCGCTTATGTGGGATCAAAAGAGGAGAGCAAGAGTTCTAACCGCTTTTGATTAACTGATTTCATGGAGTCAGCGTCGTTTTTTTTTATCAACTCTTGATAGAGAAGTCCTCATGGCCCAGGAACAAAAAAAATCTTCTGTCACTAGTCTTTGCCCTGGCCTTTGCCATTTGTTCATGAAATGTAGCATTGTTCTGCATTCGATGTCCCGCAGGCCTTTGCTCTCAACAAAGACTGTGTTATTGTTTTAGTGATATGAGGACTTGGGATTTAATCTGTGTTGTCCCTTATCGTTGTAATTAAAATTTATGAACTATTATCAGTATAAGTACCTCTAGACGTCAACTAAAATTACATGTTTGAACTTGTGAGGTCAGAAACGATTGCACAGTAATATATTTCATTCATGCAATTTACCATTTCAACTGTTTGTTATTGATCGGTGTCATATCCTTTCAATGTGGAGTAAAAATATTCACAAACAAGCAACACTCAAGCAGATTCACTACACTGGCGATTCCTTTGTCTACAGTCTGATGGTTAGTCAAAGTCGATGACATTACCCCTCAGTTCATGGTACTACGTGAATGGAGTACAGTCCTGCAGAACTGAACCACCATCACATCTACCCCTGTCGACTGGTGCCATGCACAATCTGAGAAGAAAAACGGGTCTCAGAACAGTACGCACGTGAAGCCAAAATTAGGTTCACTCACATCCACCGACTGTGATCCCTGACTCTATTCCAATGATCCCTGGCTTTATTCCAATGATCCCTGGCTCTACTCCAATGATCCTTGACTATTCCAATAATCCCTGGCTCTATTCTAAAGACCTCTGGCTCTATTCCAATGATCCCTGGCTCTATTCTAATGATCCCTGGCTGTATTCTAATGATCTTTGGCTCTGTTCTAATGAACCCTGGCTATATTATGATGATCCCTGGCTCTATCCAAATGATCCCTGGCTCTATTCTATTGGTCCAAGGCACCCAAAGTTCAGTAGCCCACCGGGAAGAAAACGAAATACATAGACCTTTAATTTAGTCGAAGTAGCCATTCCAACAAACATAGTTTAAATTTAGAACTCACAATAATCTTCTGGCGACTTCTGGAAAATCATCCCAGTCATTGAATGTAAGCTAAAAAAAAGCAGGTAGCACACCTTGTTTGGGTCTGCATTGGAGTATTTAAATGATTACCAATAGGATCCTGGCACCATATTTTTCTTGCAGTACATCATAGATATGGATGCGTGTAAAGCTAATTAACAATTGATTCATCTCGCCAACGACAACAAGGCGTCATTTCAAGAGTATGATTATCATGATTAGCTTCTTAGAGGTAATTACCGATTAACTTGTATTAACACGTGGCTCTGTGCCGCCATAGCTACCTTCTTCGTGGTAATTACCGATTAACTCGCATTAACAATTGGCTCTGTGCCACCATTGCTACCTTCTGAGAGGTAATTAGCGATTAACTCGTATTAACACGTGGCTCTGTGCCACCATGGCTACCTTCCGAGAGGGAATTAGCGATTAACTGGTATTAACACGTGGCTCCGTGCCACCATGGCTACCTTCCGAGAGGTAATTAGTGATTAACTCGTATTAACACGTGGCTCTGTGCCACCATGGCTACCTTCCAAAAGGTAATTATCGATTAACTCGTATTAACACTTGGCTCTGTACCACCATGACTATATTTCGAGAGGTGACTAGCGATTAACTGGTAT
The DNA here is from genome assembly GCA_016164225.1 of Gammarus roeselii. NCBI lineage: Eukaryota > Metazoa > Arthropoda > Malacostraca > Amphipoda > Gammaridae > Gammarus > Gammarus roeselii. The sequence continues at coordinate 5,560 of SDVV010024576.1, forward strand.
TATCACCTGGCTTCGTGCTCCATGACTATCAATTAACATTATTCAGACCTCTGGTCAAGAATAACCTTTCTCACCGATCAGAAGTATCAAATTTCTCTTAATAATAGTCGACGGCAAGCACCCCTTCATATATCACATCCATCACGGTTGTACGAAAGTATTTATTGCTTCTTGCGTATTATGCAATCTATCTTCCATTGTCAAAGTGTTAGTGAGCAAAAAAATCATTAGTCCCTCACCTTTTTTTTGTGAGTGAGGTGGAACAACATCGGTCCCTCTCCTTCTCCTATAGTTAGTGAGGCGAGAAAATCAGGCTTTCACCTTCTCTTTTTGTTAGTTAGGCGAAAATATCATCAGTTCCTCACCTTCTCATATTGTTAGTGAGGCGAAAACAGCACCAGTTCATCACATACTCGTATTTTTAGGGAGGCGAAAACAACTTCAGTTCCTAACTTTCTCATATTGTTAGTAAAAAGAAAACCACAACGGTCCCTCACCATCTCCTATTGTTAGCGAGGTGAAAGCAACATCAGTCCTTGACCTTCTTTTATTGTTAGTGAGGCGGAAATAACATAAGTCCCTTGCCAACCCCTGTTCGGTTTAAGTTGCATGTGGTGGCTGGCTTGATAGACGCTGCGCGGTTAACATAGAGAGGGGCTGCTGTTCTAAAAGGTTGATGTAGAATCATGTCTACTGTTGACTTTGATAACCTTTTCATCAGTCCTGCAAGCCGTCAGAGACGGATCGCTTCTCCATCGCCTACGAGCCACTCGTACCAGGTCATCTCTCCCTTGCCTACAAGGAGCCGTGTCAGGTCTCCTGTCCCATCCTCTCCTCGCATGCACCCGACGACTTCAATATGTCTGATCTTTCCTCTTAGCTCGACAGTGACTCCGATCACGGGTTAGTTTACACGGCAGATATGAAATACTGCGGACGATGGAGATCTTAGGCCTGGGTATCAGAGGGGTGTGTACTTGGCAAACATCTGCATGCGTAGATGTACATACAACTTTTAATGAAACAGGTAAACAGGATTATCGCACCAAGACTAGGGAGAACATTTGATGGAAAATGACGATGTGGATTAGCAGACTTTGCATGTACATTCGGTCAAACTGACTGAATAATGCAACGGAAAAATTAATTTGAATATTCTGTGTTTCATACTATATTTGTTGATAATTCATTTATCCAACATTCGGTCAGAGGTCAACGCTCTAACTTTTGAATCATGTTATTCTAGAAGAGTTTTTAAGTTCTTCTCTGCGTGTTTCCTAAATAGAGATATTACATGTAATAATCAATAAGTTCATTTTGTAGCTTCTTACAAATTATCGGCAAGTTTTATAAGAAAATCCAGCTTTTCAACTGCCTTTGCAATACTCGGCTCAGAAATCTGTAAATCACATCGTTATATTGTTTGTCAAGTGTACAGAGAAGTGTTGCAACACAAGTTAATACTAATGACAGCGCTGAGTAACAATTACCTCTTTTGTGTGGTGAGCGAAATGAGCTACGCATCGCAAGCTTGCGGATGATAGTTCAACAAAGTTTTTGATGATTTAACATATGTTTAGGCATAACTTCCACACGTTGCTTCATTATTTCACTTTCACCCGTTGCTGCAACATTTTAATGACACCAGTTGATGCAACAATTCACTGCCACCCGTTGCTGCATTAACTCACTGCCGCACGTTGCTGCATTAATTCACTGCCACCCGTTGCTGCAATCATTCACTGCCACCCGTTGCTCCATTAAATCACTGCCACCCGTTGTTGCATTAATTCACTTCCACCCGTTGATGCAATGATTCACTGCCACCCGTTGCTGCATTAAATCACTGCCACCCGTCGCTGTATTAATTCCCTGCCTTCCGTTGCTGAATCATTTTACTGCCTTCTTTGCTGCAATATTTCACTTCCACCCATTTGAGTAAAGGAGCCTTGTTTTTTCCTTCAATCCAGAGTTTTGTCTCCTGTAATTGCCAATATGAGCGTCAGCTGTTAGTGGGGAGCCCGATGACCGTTTGATCTCAGGCACTGACAAAAAGGAACTGATGAAACGACGAAAACTTAACAGTACAAATGAGTTTTTTATAGTCCTCAGCAGAGATAAATTACAAATCGATTTCCTCTCCTTTTCTGATGATTGCGACATGGAAGGCTCTTCAAGGTTGTAGTTACTCAATGATGACAGATGATTGCGGCATGAAAGGCTCATTTAGGTTGTGTAGTTTCTCAGTGATGACAGATGATTGCGGCATGAAAGGCTCATTCAGGTTGTTGTTACTCAGTGATGACTCCGTTTTGTTATGCTCTATCTATTAAATTCTAAAAGAAGTTGCTCCAATTTGCCACCATCTAAGTGGGACGATCACCTGGTAATGTGTAGGAATTTTTTCACGACCGGTGCGAAGGATTACACAACAACCGTAAAGATCTGAAAAACGTAATTACCGGCCGTGTTATTGATGATGATCAAAGTGAAAATGACTGATAACAATGACAGATTACAACCTTAATTACGCATTTACCGGTCACGTTAGTAAGCGTACTATGGCTGGTGCGGAGAAGTATATTACAATCGTTATAACCCTAATAACGTAATTATCGGACATGTTATTGACATAAGGTAATAACTGTTGTTGACGAAGTATGACCGACCAGTGCGAAAGATGACACATAATAACCGTAATGAAATTAATTACTTAACTGTTATTGATGATAAGGAAATAACCCATGTAGATACATAACTGTACCCGAACGAAAACTCTGGGTGATAAATGAGGGTGTGTACAAACATTTTAAATCGTCGTTAACAAAGAGTAATTTTTTGACGAAAGGGTTTTTATGTATCGGTTACTGCGAGGTGGATGGTAATGAGTTTTTCACTTGAGTGAAGCGTTCACGATCATCACGGATTATTGGTGTGCTAGTAGCTGCACGCGAAAATGAGAGCCAGATAATCACTGGTCAGCCATACCATCAACGACATAGACACTTGCCGGCCTCACACCTATTCAGAATTAGCCGATATACTCCCTACTGTGGCGCCCACTGACGGCAGATTTTAAGAGTATTCTAGCACCCCCACCAAAGCGGTCAGTGAATGCCACGAAGTCACCGCTCATGACGTCAGCTGCCATGACGTCAGCACCCATTACGTCAGCTGCCATGACGTCAGCTGTCAGGACGTCAGCTCCCATGACGTCAACACCCATGACGTCAGCGCCCATGACGTCAGCAGATCGGACGTCAACTCCCATGACGTCAGGTGCCATGACATCAGCACCCATGGCGTCAGCACCTATGACGTCAGGTAACATGACGTCAGCTGTCATGACGTCAGCTGCCATGACGTCAGTTGCCATGTCGTCATAGGCGCTGACGTGAGCACCCATGACGCCAGCGCCCATGACGTCAGGTACCATGACGTCAGCGTTCATGACGTCAGTGCCCATGACGTCATGTATCATGACTTCAGCGCCTCTGACGCCAGGTGCCATGACGTCAGCTGCCATGTACGGTGATTGCTCCAAGCCCAATACATATCTCTGCTGCTGCTCCAAGCTCATTACATAACATTTATGTTGCTCCAAGCCCGTTTCACAACACTGACGTTGCTCCAAGCTAATTAGACAGCACTGTTGTTGTGACAGCCCATTACTCATCCCTGCTGTTGCTCCAAGCTCTTTACACGGCGCTACTGTCTTTCCTAGCCCGTTACACAATACTGTGATTGCTCTAAATACGTTATACAACATTGTTGTTGCTTTTAACACGTTACACAACACTGCTGTTGCTCCAACACCTTAACACAATACTTCTGTTGTTCCAAGCCCATTACACAGCACTACGATAGTTCCATGCCCTAATCACAACACTGCTCCTGCTCCAATCCCATTACATAACAATGTTGTAGCTCCAAGCCCTTAACACACCATTGCTATATCTTCATGTCTTTTACACAACATTGATAGTAGTATATATGGGTGCAAAAAGGCATTCTGGAGTCACTTTTTGGCGGTGCGGGTGGTAGGGTGCAACTCGTGCAACCTTGACTCAAGCGGCCGTTCGGGGGTTCGCGCAGAAACGGGGAGCTGGGGGCGTAGGGAAGGAAGGGGGTCAGTGAGCGGAAAGCTTATACATGTTAACAGGTTATATATTTAACAAGGGTATCAGCAATTTTAATGCTTGAGGGGTGTTGCAACTTCGTTGCATGTCATATTGCATGTTCAATGCTCGAATACGTACGTGCATGTACATACATGTACGCTTGAATAAACACATGCACGTACGTAAACAGGTCTATGCACGTATATAAAACATACATACAGTTGATGACCTAGGCGAGTAATGTTTGACCTAATGTTTTGTGAAGAAACAACATGTACTCAACTTATAATAGCTGACTGCATACCGAGAATGGAGTCAGTGATACATTGAGATGAAGCGGAGATACACGTATTGCCAAGGAATAACTAAAAAATTAATATTCAAAACGCAATATTTGTTCACAAGTGTTGGGAGAAAATTTTTTCGAAGATGATATGAGTCGGATCAAACAAATATTGACTGTGTTGAAAATATCAGTTATCTCAGAATGGGTAAAATGAGAATCAAAATAGTGGGAGATAGCATTCTTATGTGGACGAAGGAAAAAGAAAGTCGGGTTTGGGTAACTAAAGCAAATCTCGAAATTGATATGATCCAAGTGGAAAAATCGTCCTCATGACTGTAATAAAGCTGAAATAGTGGAAAACAGATTGTACCTAAGAACAAAAGAAAATCTGTATCGTATGCATAATTCTCAGTGATGAAGATCAGAATCACGTTGATTTGGAGAAGATTCGAATGATTAAGGTTCGAGAAGAAGAAGAAGCAATACATTTGTGGATTCATGGGAACGGGACAGGCTTCGGTATTCGCGTCAAAGATATGTTGGATTTTATGAAGGAATTTGAGAGGAAAGCTGAAATATAGTGATGATGGGTATGGTTGGATGTACGAGCCATGCTGTAATCGAAAAAACGAGTTAGAAGTCATTGATGATGTCAGCAAGATCTTTAAATAATACTAATAAGATTATGTAAATCATCAATGAAATTTTTATAATATCCTAATCTCAAAGGTTAAACAATGACTTGCAATACAAAACATTAGGTCCGTCAGTCGGAGGTACCATCGAAATGTCGAAATCAGTGGGGTAGATCAAAATGTAGAGTGAAGAGGAAATATTTGTTATGCAAGGGGTATTTAGAGTCGTTTGGAGTGTTTCATATGTACATATCAATGACTGAATGCCATACATAAGGTTAGGTTAGATTAGGTTTTGATGGGTGTGAATAAAATGTGAAAATCAAGAATCATATGAAAATATGTTCAACAATGAAACAACGATGTAATTATCTATAAAAAATGGATGAAATTTGCTAGATCATAAGTGAAACGGTGTATCAAACTGCAAAGGATAGATCAAAATGTAGAGTCAAGTGGAGATATTTGTTTTGTTTTAATCCTAAAACACTGAAAAAAATCATATGTAAGCGTGAAAAATTCGATGTATAATACATAGTTCTTGTTTGGAAATGATCAGGTTAGGTTAGGATGGAAAGTTCTTTTAACCTATCATGGCGTGAAGCTGATTAACATTAAATATCTTGTAACAAAAGCAAGGGACTTTAGCCTAATGGAAAATCATAGATCAGAAGTAAAATACTACAGATGTTAACCGACCCTGTGTATGTATACAAATGTTTGTATGTGTCTACATTGTGTCGGTATCGACCGCTGTATACGACGTCATTATACCGTGACGGGCCCTGAATATGCGTACAAAGTGTTGTATGTTTATACCTGGTGTGTGTCTTTCAAAGAGTTACGTAAAATAGAGCCATGTGGAGGGATCGCACATAAAATAATGACTGAATATAATTCATATTCATCAAACTTGAATGAAAATACATAATTATTGTTTAAGGTGGCTAGGCTAGGATGCCTAGGTATTGATGCATCTGGCAGTGTACGGTAACCCTTTTTTGCACAAATGTGTGTAAATTCCTACATGGTGCCGACACATGTGCCGACACATGTACCGACACAGTGACGTTAACGACCCTGTAAATGCGTACAAAAGTGTTTATGTGTGTCCATGGGGTTTGATATTGAAAAAACTACGTAAAATACATCCATGTGGAGGGTTCATATGTATATATCAATAACTACATACCATACATAACCATCAAAGTTGGATGCAAACATAAAATTATTGGTTAAGTTGGTTAGGATGACTATGTCTTTGAATCTAACATCATATATAACTTTTCCACAAATTGAAGTGTATTAGTTCTCTTGGATCCTATCTGCTGAGTCTCATCCACACATGCAACAGGTATATCGATAACATTCTGGAATTTAAACATCTGCAAAAGGATATTTACTGGATCAAAGTGGAGAAATGTATTCAAACTGCTAATAATATGTTTAATATACAGCCCTAGTAGAGAGGTTCAAACATATCAATATCATACATCAGCATCAAACTTGAATGAAACTAAATAACTATTGGTTCGAAAAGGCTAGGTTAGGTAATAATGTATTTGGCAGTGTATGGTAACCCTTTTTGCATTCATCGATATCTGATCTATGTTGTCGTACATTGATATATGTATCGCTAATCATGTTCCTTAGGCATAGATTATATCCTAGATCTTGTTGACTGCGGATCTTACATCGCAGGTCTGTAGAAAAAAAAGTTAGAGTGGATTTATTCAATATTCGTTATAATAGACGAAAATGGTAATAGCAGCATATCCAACATTACAAAAAAAATCATATTCCAAGAGAAAAAACATACAAAAAAAAACATGCCAACGCTCTAACACCCGTAACAAACACTGACTTATGCGGAAAGCTTACTTGACCGTTTAAACACGAAAGTCCACAAACGAGCAATCATCTAACATTACTCGAAACTAGTCGAAGTTACTGATATTGTAA
>SDVV010024577.1:0-12563 GCA_016164225.1 Gammarus roeselii
CATATATATGAAACAGAGAGAATATCTTCACTCGAACACTTTCCTTGAGGTCATTTTTTACCACGTAGCTATAAGCAGTGTAAGTTTATTAAAACTATCTGTCAAAATCGACATAACCAGCATATATATTTTTTTGATATAATTTTGCACAGCTGACTTATAGCTTGCCTGGTGTAACTGAGCAAATATTTATTCATCTTCCATCTTTAGAAATATAATAAAGCTACTATATACATCATGGGGCTGCCTTCATAATTGTTGTCTCTTCAGAACCGGCAACAACAAACGGGTCCTGGTTCACTACTTCCACAGTCCTCGGTTGCAACTGCCCCTCTCTCCAAAAGCCTGGCTGCACTTACTCATGATATGAATAAAAAAGTGAGTTCATTTGCAATTGTCTGACTAATATGTTGAGTAGCATTATAAATTTCATTTTTAAATCTTGAGCTCAGAATAAAAAAGTTTTATGGACGACTGATCCACTAAAAAATATCTTTATATATTGTATACTTGTGCTACATAGTGATGGCTACAGTAAAAATGTAAGGTTGATTTGACAATTAATTTTTGCAACATTTCCTCTTCAAGCTGAAGGTTTGTGATGTCATGAATGATTTCTCTTCTTTGCTATGTTCTACTCCCAACTGATGTTGTTGTCATGGGTGAATAGCAATTTATGGTGTCACAAACCATCATATTCAAGAGGTAATAACTTGAACCATTTGTCCAACCACCCTCAATTTTTTTACTGTCACTATGGTGCATATATCTACTGCAGCTTGAACTAAAGGTTTTCATGGCAGACACAGGTTTTATTGTAAAACAAAATATTGCAAGCTATAATACAATTTGAAACTTGAAGCTGCTGATCTGTATTACCCATTATGTTTAGATTCTCCTGAACATATGTTAATCAATTAATTAAGTAGCTAGTTGATAACTAGCAACTAATTGTTATGAAATTGGAATATCTTTTAAACAAAATTGTTTACTACAGTGCCAGTTACTTATATCATTGATCTTATTAGCTACTAGCAATGCTGCAGTAGCTAGAGAAAATAATATAAGTTAGTCTCGTGTTAATAAAATCTCAATGATACAATTAGCTTGATATGTAGCTGGTTTATATTTTTGTTATATGTTAATGCTTTGTGAGCTCATTTATTTGTTAATATAGCTGATTTGTTTCTAATCTTGTTCACAAATACAATGATTGCTAGCTTATGTACTAAAGCTGAATATCTTATAGCTAATAGTTTTCTTTCATTTCAGGTTTTGAATAGTTCTCTTGGAGCAGATTTTCTCTCAACATCCACATCTGTTGGTACAGTTTCTGGTCTAGCTCATTCGTCTTCAACACCATCTTTCCACTCGTTCACTTCCAGTGGAAATCTCCTGAACAACCACACATTTTCCTCTTCTAACAACCACTCAGGAAACAACAATCCACTTTCTGTTCACAACTCCAGCAACACTATTTTGTCTTCTCAAAACTCACACAACAGCAACCCTCTAAGCACCACTCTCAACTCACACAGCAGCAACCCTCTGAGTGCCACCCTCAACTCACACAACAGCAACCCTCTGAACGCCACCCTCAACTCAAACAGCAGCAATCCTCTGGCTGCCCACAACTTCCCTGCCCTTAGCAGTGCCAGTTTTGCCGCGGCTGCTGCTGCTCCCGCTACAACCCTGCAGTACTCTGTCGCCCTCAGCCACCGTTCCTCCCCTGCTAGCATCTCCTCTCCCCGACCCCCATCCCCACCCTCATTGCAGCCCCTCCATGCTGGTTCTCCTGAGAGAATAACAAGGCCTCCCTCTCCCTCAGACCAGTCAACAGTGTCTACTTTTCAGGTAAGCCTTCTAAAGTGTTCAATGAGATTGTGTAACTGCATGCCATACTAGCTAACAAGTGTACAAAACATATTTTGATAATTTGCTTAAACCATTACTTGCTCTTTGGCCTATGATTTAAATCATTTTTTTTAGTCTCTATAGCATATGTAAAATGATCCCCTAAATAATATAGAAATAGATGCACTGGTCTGAATGTGAAATCTACCTAGTTTGATGTCAATTTATTTCATATAGCTATTTAATTAATTTATATGTTGTACATTTTATCCATTGGTAAATTGTAGCTAAAACATGGAAATATTTTGACTCTTATGTTTCTTATTGCTGGTTATTTTAATAAAAGCCACTGTTAAAGAATATATTCTCATTACAATTATCATATGTGCCAGTCATAAAATGGGATAACTCAACAACTAAAGCTGCTAGAAAGATACAAATAATTTTATATCATTCTCCAGATTTTACACCAAAAATTATATGCTCAGTTAATAACATTACTTACCTATTTTTATGTTTAGAAGTTTCTATAAAACAGTGTGGGTCACAGAATATCTGCCATCTGACCCAGGCCAATAGGGATGGCTTTCTACTAGCCTAACGGTGGCAGCATTTACATGTTGCTGCCACATTTGCCAGTCTGATTTTGGCTCAGCATTGCATTTGAGTAGAATTGTTGCAACATTGAGAATATCCACTAGCTAATTGGAAGATGATCATAAATACAGCTGATGTAGCTGCATGCCCAATCAACTTATGAATCTTAACTTCTTTGCTGTGGCTGACAATTGCTACACATGTTTGATAAAGCATATTTCCAGGCATGTGAAGATGTTGAATGCTTTGGTTCACATTTATTTTCCACCCTCGGTGATGACACTTGGAAATGACCCATTCTGCCAATTCTTGCCTGATTTGTTATTGGATTTTTTAATGTTGTTTCCCATTGACATTCACTGAGTGTAGAATTTTTTATGTTTATGACCATGAATCTTTCAGAACATCTTAGGATTGAGATAACCTCAAGGCTTTCAATCTGTTCTAATAATTCATTTGATGCAAAGCTTCTTGAACCTGCTTTGTCTCTCCAGATCTTTCCAATTATATTGGACCCTGAGAGGAGAGCAATAGTTGATGAACTGATTGGATTGGTTGAATCCAAAGAGTTATTGTTTTTTTATTTCATCTTGGAAAGGTTTTTATTCCTCAGGAACCCGGTGTTCTGCACATAACCGTGACCTTTTGCAACTTGTTCATCAAATAATGCATTGTTTTGCAATTGTGTGCTACCAAATTCTTAGTCTTCTCTTTTTCATCAATGTCTATATTATTGCTGAAACAAGATCAGCTTCTATATTTTCCATATATATGTATATCTCATACCCTTCACTATGTTTAGGACTCTAGTACCCCCCCTAGGCATCTGTAAGGTTCACGGGCCGCATGGAGTCACGGCCCAACCGGGAGGGTGAACACCCTTATTTCCCTTCAGACTCTCCTATTTACTATCTCTTCTTTTCTCCCCCATCCTGATTTGCTTGACTTTTTATTTACCTCATTTGCATCTTATGTTCAGTTCAAGTTTCTTTATTCTTGTCTCAGACTTCTTCTTAACAAGTCTCCTAATAGTTGTTGCACACAAACACACACCCTTACAGACGCATGCACACACAGACACACACACTCAAACATTTACGTACCATTTCTAACTATTCTTCTTTCAGGGGGCAAATAACAGCCAAGTTGTGCGCTTTCTTCTATGCAACCTTTTTCTACGACTATTCCTTTTTCTTCTTTCCATTCTTGCTGTTCTCATGCGTAAAATTCCCTACACTTTGTGTAGATCTCATGCATGGGATCCCCGTTTTCTGTATCTTCTTCATCTTCCTCCTCAGCAGGTGTTGAAGTGCACAGCCCGCACTTTAAGGACTACTGCAGATTCTTGGGGCTCTGAAGCAGGGTTGGTAGTGTGTTATTCCTCCTTACTGCCATCCGGGGAGTGCCGGGACCATATGACCTCAGCCCCTTAGGAGTTCTTGTACCTCCTGTGGCACCCGTACATACCATAGACAGTTGCTGCCCAAAGGACTTCGACTTTGGGCAGTAGTAAACCCTAACTCAAACATTGAGAAAGAAGAAAAACAAAGACTAACTTGATGCAGCATTGTTTGCTGGTTTGACATTTGGCGCTAGAAGGAGGATGACTCCAGCGCGCTAGAAAGCCTCATCACTCTAATCTTAGGACTAGTATTGTCCGCAAAGTAGGTGATCAATGAATGGGGACAGTTTTTGTTCAGATCATTAGTCATTACTGAGAAATGTAAGCAGAGTGCAAAGGACAGTGCCTTGTGGCACCCCACTAAGCACTTCTACTGGTGCAGAGGTTTCCCCATCCACTACCACCCCACTAAGAGTTCTGCATCAGTGTTAGCTATGTCGTTTGAATAACATCATACTGTTATCTACTCAAAGACCTTTCAGAATACAGATAAATCACATCCACTTTTTCATTTGATCCATCATACAAGGCATTGATTATTTCATCATAGTGCTTCTTGAAAAAAATTATTCCTTTGTCCTTTCTGAATTCATTACTCTTGCAAATAGCTACCTGCATTTGTGCTCCAAATAAAATCTGCTGAGATTAGCGCGTTTTACTTGAGGAATATTGTCATTCTATTTGCTCTCCAGGTTCACTCATTTTTCTTCTTGACATTCATTTGTACAGAAATTTGTTGCGCCAGTAACATCTGTAGGTACCATCTTAATTGCTGATCATCATATCACTATTATGGTTACCAGCCAATTTTTACTGCTGACTGCCCATGGTCACTTTTTTTTGTACAGCAGGCTGCCAATGGTTACTGCAGTATGCCACCACTAGGAATCCCATCTGTATTTCTTGCCCACCAGTGATCATATTAAAAGTTTTTTAACCATCAGCAGTCCTAGCAGACTCTACTCACTTACTGTTTGGACAGCAGGTTTTTTCGCTGTTATGTCTAGATGTTGCACAGTCCAGCATCAATATCTTATGCTCATTTGATATGGTACTTATCACAATGTAAACAGCGGCAATTATAGTTTTTTTTGTCGCAAATCCAGTAGAACTATCAAAAATTTGTCGTCTATATTTCTTTTTTCTTCTTCTAACAAAGTATTTTTTTCGACAATTTGAGTTTAGGTCGGTTTAGTACCTGACTCCAATATATATTCTGGTTAGAATTTTATACGCCTATCTTATGGAGAATTGAACAAGAAATTCAGAAGTTTAATCGGATTTTAATTATCTATCCTAGTTTTTGAACTACAGCGAAAAAAATGCAAAAAAATGTTAGCATTTTTTTCGGAAATTGAAACAATTTTGGAATTTACAGCTTAACTATTGTAGATAGGCTACATATGTTGTTAGCAAAAGTTGTAGAGATTGTAATTCTACACAAAAATGATCTCAGTAATGTTTTCTGTTGGATTCATATTTATGTAAATATTTGCCATGGCAAAATCTCTTTTCAGTGAATGACAAATTTTGCTGCAGTACAGCTAAAGCCAAAGGTGTGCACTGGAGGGTTGAAAAAAAACACATCATATTTGATGAAAGCAATATTGGCATTTTCTTGTCCCTTTCAAGTGTAACATTTCCATGATGCCTTCTTTCATGCAGCAGATCTTCATTTTTTTTTCATAATTTCAGCCTTTGTTATGAAGGCACTGAGATAAAAATGTTTTTGCTTTTGATAACATTTTCTCAGCCTTTTTATGCAAAAAGACCTTACTTACAAGCAAAGGGGTGATTTGCTACCTAGAAGGCGGGCTCTCATTGCATCAGAGGGTGATAGGAAGGAGAAGAGTGAATTCTCGGGAGCTGCTGATGGGCGGGGGCCTGGTGTCGGCGCTGGTAAGAGAGGGGCTGTTCTTTCCAGGGATTCCTTTAGTCTGACACAGAGTGGTGGTGGTCGAGGCAGTGGCGGTCGCGTTCGGGGCGTTGAGGTGGCCGCGGCGGCGGGCCGTGATGGCGGTACTGGTGGCCGCGTTGCTGATGACCGTGGCGGTGCTGATGGTCGCGGGGATGCTGCCGGCCGAGTTGGTGATGGCAGTCGAGGAAGTATTGGTGGCCGTGGAAGTGCTGGCGGCCGGGGAAGTGCTAGCGGCCGGGGAAGTGCTAGCGGCCGGGGAAGTGCTAGCGGCCGAGTGCTGGCGGCCGGGGAAGTGCTGGCGGCCGGGGGAATGCCTACGGCAGAGGTAGGGCTCGCGAAAGCGGTCGCGGTGCCGGGAGTGGTCGTGGAACTCCAGGTGGCCATGAGGATGGTGTTTTAAACTAGCCAGGCAGTTTTTGCAGATGGATTTCACCATTTTGCGGTTGTGCTGAGCAAATTTGAATTCCCTTATGAATAAGGTCCCTATTGTTGGTCATATGGTGTATCAGTGGGACTTGCTGTTGTTCGGTGTGTGTGAGTGATGGTTGACTACATCGGTATCGTCGTTCTTTGTTGATTTGCCGGGGTTTCTGCTAGTGAAAGAAAACGTGGTAGGTGAAGAAAAGAAGCACAGAGTTTGTTTAATATGTTGCAAACAATTTTACATTTGTGCCGGTTGAAGTAGGTCTTCCCAATGTTGCTGCCATTTCTCTCCTGGGTTATGATGTCTCAGTTGTGGTGGCTTACCGTCCGCCCTCCTATTCGGCTGAGGAGAATGCTGAACTGATCTAATTCCTGCTGGAATTTTGTGTTGGTAGGGAGGTTGTTGTTCTTGGGGATTTTAACTTGCCTTTGTTGGATTGGTCTGTAGACATTTTTAATAATTATGCCTCCAGTTGATTTGCAGTTTCTTGATTGTTTTGCTCTTCTTGGATTCACTCACTCAGTGGGTGAGAGAAAGTACTTTTATTGATTCGGGCATCATTCTTGATCTGGTGATGACTACAGAGGAAGATCGGGTGTCATCTGTGGAAATTTTGCCTCCTCTCCCGAGGTGCCTCCTCTCCCGAGGTGCCTCCTCTCCCGGGGTGTCTTGGTTGAGTACCGTTTTTAAATGGATGAGGTTCCAGTTGATCCTAGTTTTAAATCGGTCATGTGGTCTTGTGCAGATTATAAGAGTATGAGAGAGGTTCTGACAAACATTCACTGGCACTGTGGAGGAGAATTATAGTTTGTTTCAGTCAGTTATCCATTGGCTTGTTGAAAAGTTTTTTCCCACTCGAGACTCTGCTTTGCGGCCAAGCTGGTGGCGGTGCCTTCCGAGTGAGCTGATAATCAGTAGATCCCATGCTTGGGCGCAGTACAAGCTTTTGAGGAGGGAGCTTGATAGGCGGCATGAGGAGGTGTTGGTGTCCTTGGAGAAGTTTAGTTGGCTCAATTTTGAGTACAGACATTTTTCTCTGCAAAGCCAGTGGTTGTATGAACAGGAATTAGCTAACAACTTCTCTGTTGCTCCCAAGATGTTTCACTTCTATATTAGAAAAAGAAAGAAGGGCTGTCCTTCTGCCAGTCCCCTGACTCTGAAGCTTCCATCTGGTGAGGCTGTTACTGGTCAGAGAGACATGAGTCAGCTGTTTGTGGACTTTTTTTTTTTTGTCTGTTCTTCTGAATGCTGATCCTGCCGGCCCTTCCCCACATTATTTTTTTTTCCTGAAAATTTGGTGTGATTTGTGTGTAAAGACTGTTCTCCCAAGTTCTGGACAAGTTAGATTCATCTTCTGCCCCTGGACCTGATGGTATCCACCCTAGTGTTTTGAAGCAATGTTCTTGGCAGCTGTCATTGCCCTTGTCTTTGATATTCATGAAGTTGTTGGGCCAGGGAGTTTTGCCAGGGGCCTGGAAGGAATCACATGTGGTTTCCTTATTCAAGTCTGGTGCGATTAGCAGCCCTCTCAATTATCGACCTGTGAGTCTCACTTTTGTGTGTTGTAAGGTGCTGGAGCGGGTTATTGTGTTGCAGGTGGTGTCTTTTCTGGAAGATTCTGGCATTTTGTCAAGCGGCCAATTCGGATTCAGGGTGTGAAAGATCACAGAGGATCAACTGTTGCTTACTAATGGTGAAGTTGCTGATCTGGTGGATGATGGAATGGTAGTGGATGTGGTCTTTCCAGATTTCTCCAAAACATTAGATGTTGTCAATCATTCTGTTTGGTTGGCCAAACTAAGTTGTGTGGGTATTCATGGTGAATTGTTGGATTGGATTCATAGTTTTCTGATTGAGAGGCAAATGTGTGTTTCTGTGGGGGAAGTTGTCAGTGACTTTTGGGAGGTGTCAAGTTGAGTGCCACAGGGTTCTGTGCTGGGCCCGCTCTTGATTCTGCTGTATGTTAATCATGTTGCATCGGGAGGGGTTTGTAAGTGGAAGGCTTTTGCTGATGACTTCGAACTTTATTTGAGCTTCCCACGCAAAGTAAAAGCAACTTGCCTGGGTGTATCTTCTTTGCAGAGAGATTTTAATTTGGTGCAGTATATTTCCTAGTCATGGAATTTTTCTCTGAACATTGTCAATTGTGTCTTCATGCATTTTTACAGGTGTCGACTTGAATCGGAGCAGATTGATGATGAAATTGCTCATATGAATGGTGTGGCACTTGAGCTTATTGATTCCTGCAGGGACTCTGGAGTGCTTGTTGACTCGAGTTTGCAATTTCATCTCCATGTGAAGAGTGTTGTTAGAAAGGCTTCCACTCTGGCAATCAGTCTGCTCCATTATACTGTCCATAGGAGTTCTGTTTTCATGGTGTCTTTGTTTATAAATCATATAAGGCCCATTTTGGACTTTCCCTGGTCCACCAGAGGCGGTGGACCAGGGAAATAGAGGGTCTGGGCGGAGTGGACTACGGTGAGAGGCTCAGAGCTTTTCAGTTGTTTTTGCTGCGGGGGAGGTTGTGGCGTTTGGATCTGGTGAAGTTTCAGAAGATTTTTCACTTTTCTGTGGATTCGGGGTCGTCTGCTCAGTTTGCGCAAGCTCCAGATATTGGCACATGTGGTCATTCTTTCAAGCTAGTGGTTCCTTGCTGTTGGACCAACTATAAACTCTGATTTTTTTATTTGTGCTGTGTTCAGGTCTGGAACAGTCAGTCCTCTGATGTGGTGCAATGCAATTCCCTCTGTGGCTTCAAGAGGGCCTTGGCTGAGGAGTTAGGGGCGGTGTTGTACGAGTTTTACTCGGCATAGCAGATTTGATTTTGTGGTTTTGTTTCTGTGTTGTGACAGTTGTGTGCAATTGTTGATTGTTTTCAGTGTTTTTTGTCGACCTATTAAGCCCAATCCGACCAGCGCACTGCTGCAGTGTTGATACCAAGTTGTTCTTTAGATTGCAGGCTTGCTAAGGTATACTGCCTTCTATGCCTGCATGCCCTGTTGGGGGGGGGGGCTGCCAGGGCTGCAAAGGTGAGATAGCTACATGATAGATTGAAGGAATATGTTTGGAATATTTCTCACTTCTTCAAACTACATCCTCTAACCTCACCATCTGAATCAGTTCCTTTTTAGTGGGCCGAGCCCAAATCATGACCCACTTTGTTTAGGATGGGAGTGAGCTTTGACACAATTGATTCTTAATTATTCAGGCTTGAATATTCCTAAGACTTCTCTAAACCAGATTAATACAGTTCATAATATTGAACACACTATTTCAGTATAGAAAATTACCATGCATTTATTTTTCCTATAACATTGAATATTCATGTTCACTGCCTATAGCTATCACTGAACTTCATTCCAATTAGAGCACTTCTAATGAGATTCTGATTAGTCACTTCTTTTCTATTCTGGGAGAGAGGCCTTTTGATTTTATGACCCACTTCCAGGGTGGGGAGCAGGTAATTTTCTTTGTGGGGTCAGGCAGGTTCAGGATTGTTGACATGAAGTCTTGGCTTTGTCTAATTCCCATAATTTCTTACAGCTTTGTTTCTATTTATTTATGTTCAGGAGCTCATCAGTGTGTGTCTACTCTTCATGGAGTCAGTCAAAGGACTGGAGTACTAGTGGACAAAAAACTTTTTTGTACAAACAGTTGATCTTTTTTCTTGAAGCTGATCCACTGTTCATCACTTGAACTTTATTTTCAATTACTTCCTTCCATGCGTCGCTCATGTGACCCACTCCCTGTACATAGAGGCAGACTATAGTTCCAGTTATGTTCAGGAAGTGCTGTTTACAAATTATCATGAAATTTGTCACATCTTCAAACTTGGTGTTGCTGCATCTTTCTATACAATTTGCAAGTTACTGGATAAACGTTCTTCAGGAGCTGATGTGTTTCTATATAATTTGAAGCTGCTTGACACCACTACTTTGAATAGCCAGTTGGAATACTCAAAAAGAAGTTAATGTTTATCTCTAAAATTTTGATGAACTTTTTCAATTATCAAGCAAATTGTAATTTCTTTGTTCCGCCAGAATTGCAAAAAGCAGCACTTTGAATAAGGCCTAAGCATCATAGATAACATTGTAGGCCTCTGCAAGCAAGTGTGTGGCAGAGTAATGAACGTGACCATTGTGCATGTTGCGATAAAATTCAAAAGATGGCAATCATGTTGTTCAATAGGTTCGGAGCTGGGACAACATCCAAACGTCTCTCCTTTAAGCTTGTTCCTATAATTGTGCTAAATGAACATTGATGTTCCAGGAGCACATTGGGGGGACGACTTATTTCTACAGCGCCCAAGAGCTGGCTGTCCTCACAGCAAGCTCGGGGGGCGCTAGCAATGGGGTGGGCAGTGGGCTGCCCAGCGTGGGGGGTGCAGTGGGCCTGAACAGCAGTAGTCATCAGGCTGGTGGGGTGGGCACCACCTCTTCGGGCGGCAGCGGCGACGGCCACGCGCTGCTGGCGCTGCCCACCTTCAACGTGGCTCCACCTACCCCTGCCCACATCCACCACCTTCGCACGCCCACCAACGCGCCGCACTTCTTCGTGCAAGATGAGCTTAGACGACAGTTGCTGGAGAAGCAGACCCTGGCGATGGCGCAGATAACGCCAGAGCAGTACCCTGGTAAGGGGTAGGAATTGGAAGCTTGCGGTTGATCAGGGATGTCGTGCCCTCTCAATGAATTAGTATTGTTTTGAGCCTAGTTGTCAATTGGTTAGAACATACGTAGCTACTTACAAACATTCTTGGTTAAAGTAAGCATCCAACCAGTTGGCATTGGTAACTTCCATTTCAAAAATATTGACAATGTTGTAATGTGTGATTTTATTTCCAGATTTACCCCGTGAGGTGGACTTTTACCAAGAGTTGGTCCCTCAAGATAATCCTCATGCCCAGCTGAAGTCCACAATGTTCGGTTACCCTACTTCTGTTTATAAAGTAAGAATAGCTATACTCGAATTCGGTCAAGCAAAAATTTATGTAACATTCATTACATCTCAGCTATGTAGCATTTAAAACAATACAAATTTTGATATCAAATAGCTAGTAGTTCACCCCTACAAACAGCTGCTTTCAATCGACTGGTTTCGGTCGTTGAATCTTCATGTGCCTAGGTTCGAAAACTGTTGAGCAATAAACAGTCTGCTCGAAACCATGATTGCTTATTTGGTGCTTTTGATCATTATGCCAGGTCTGCCTCATTTAATGTAGTTGTTCGTATAGAGGTGCGTGCAGGAACAAATGAAGTGTAAGCTGAATGGAATCTTGAAATCTCTGGTTGATATCTCTGAAACGAGACAAATTTTCTTAGTGTGACTCGCCGATTAACGGAGACTCAATATGAATTTCTTTAGGGTCAAGATATCTGATGTAGACGCAAGGCACGAGATGTTAATAAATGCAAGGATTCTTAGAAATATGAATGTTTGTCAGAGCATTTTTATCCATAAATACCTAGCATGTTAACAACACAAGAAGCTGTTTAAGAGGGCGAGCGAGCGTGGAGGGAGGCTTGGCCTCTGCACCTCTAGCCCATGGTAGTGGTGTGGTGGCAAAGTCCGGGAACCCACCGACATGTGCATGTTGGGAGTGTTTCAGCGGGTTCAGGCTCTTATGTTCGGCCCGCATCCCTAAGGAAGTTGATGCTGTTTACGCCCGTTCTCACAGATCACGCACTAACGTGATATCATAGTTTACCTTGCTGGGTGCGATAATTGGGAACGACATCATGACGTGCTCGATCATATCGGGCAAACCCCGGCATCGCAAATAGAGATCGAAAGGGACGCTCCACAGTCCATGCTAGTATGACTAGAAAGCCGTGTGGTGTCTGTGCCGCAGCCACGACAAGCGGGCCCTGTCACCCCTAGGCAACCCCAACTCCTCCACGTTCACCTTAGACGGATTACTCTGTAAGACTGTGATGACTCTGCATTCATCCATTTCAAGTGGTGTAAAGTGTTCTGGAAAGAGGTGAAGAGGGTGAGAAAGGGAGAGACCGGGAAGGAGGAAGTGGTGAAAGATGAAACCGGCCAGTTGTTGTTGGAAAGTGGTAATGTACGGAAGAGGTGGGTCGAGTATTTTGATCAGTTGCTGAATGTCGAGGATGACAGAGAGGCTGACATTGTTGCTGTGGGTGGTGGTGCTTGGATGCCAGTTTTGGGAGAAAGACTTACTGCGGACATTACCAGGGAAGAGGTACAGGAGGCGGTGGACGCGATGAAAGCAGGGAAAGCCCCTGGTTTGGATGGAGTTGCGACCGAGTGCCTGAAGAAGGGTGGAGTAACGATTGTCGAATGGTTGGTGAGGTTACTGAACTTGTGTTTTGTGGCAGGCGTGGTACCGAGTGAGTGGCGCA
>SDVV010024578.1:0-12563 GCA_016164225.1 Gammarus roeselii
ATAGGCACATAAACTGGTAGAGATAGGTAAAAGCTATAAAGCCAAGTGGAAAGGTTTGACGTGAATAATGCTTGAATTAAAACAGAAATACATAACAAGAGTATGAAAACGGGTGAAATAAACAACAAGCGGGGAAAGAGCATCTAGTAACGACATGCGAGCGGATAACATACTTGAGATGTACATTGAATTATTGAAGGATTTTAACACTAACACTCCACAAGTACGGTAGATCAGTTCTCAAAGACGACATAGAACCGGACCCAAATCCCATGTCGAGAGGTGAAACCTACCAATATTTTATATCATTACATCCAATTAAGCGTATATTATACCCAACATTCCATGAAATTAGGCGAATTTATATCGGTTTTATTCCTATGATAACCGTTTGAAAATGTATAAAAACTATGAAATAGCTATAGAAGATTCTCTACTCAACCCTAACCGACATTGATCAACTATGATAAACTTTTTATCCTAACACACTCAGATGATGAATCCTACACCGATATGGAAGGTTCATGGCCAATCAATACATATGTCTATGTACATTACCGATCTTGTAATAAATAAAAGTTAGATAATCCTGTACTTGAACTCCTGAGGTGAATTGAAACAGGACAACGATGATGTACTAACATAAAAGACCATACCGAAAATATCTGGCATTTTTGATTGAGATCATGCGTAATAAGAAATGATAGTACAAAACCCGTTCAATCTGAAAGAATTCCTAAGCCTTACCAAGATATAATATCTATAATAGGACTAAATCGAAGCCCACTGTGTCATAACAACGACCTCTACAATGCTTTACTAGGTTACTTCTCGGCAATCTACCATTGATATAGTTATAAATAATTTGGAGGTAACACCAAGTCATGGTATAATACCTCAGACATACCAAGCATCTGTCAAGTTCATCATCTCTGAACAACGTCGAGCTAAATCACATCCTGGACATGACCAAGAATCTACACAGGTACAGTGGTTATGAAAGGGCCTGACATGAATCTCAGAGGGTGTGTGGTCATTAAAAGCTGGACTTCTGTTCACTGACGACCTAAGTAAATCCCTACAACGCTCAGCAGCTTGTCGAATAACCTCTAACAAGCCCATGGAAGTGGAGACAAAAGAAATTACTAATCACGTTGAAGTTGGACGAACTCCAAATTACCACCAAAGAGTGTAAGCAGCCTCTACGCAAGGACCCATCCATCCAGTAAATCATCTTTTAAAACGTCAAGCTACACACTTTTAGGGTTCAATAACAAAATTCTGCAACAATGCAGTACGGATTTACATCTCTTAAACATACATTCTTATGATTATCGTGGAACAAAAATCGTACAACAATAATATAATAACTACCTAATTCCCTACTCTGCACTAATTAGCATTAAACATTGTAATACACTATGGCATCCATCATTGTAAATCGGTGAACTTGTACAAATAGGCATATAAGTAGCGAGCTTGTGCCAATGGGACTCCTTTAACTCCTCCTAGATATTGAGGTATGGTCCTACAATAAACATACAATAACCTATCAACAAGACCAAGTTTGTAACAAATCTAATCTTCTATACCTATAATATCCGCGTCAAACATTTTATTAGGATGTATAAAGATATATAAAACACTTAGAATATACAACATGTAAGTGAATTATGCCTGAATAATGTTATACATTGCAGATACAAACGTAATGTATCCTAATATTCCTATAATTGTATAAAATACCCAATACCTTGCATCGAAGATGGAAACTGTATAGTGAACATACAAAAATGAATGAAATACTAAACGCACGAGTTATATCAAAGCGAGAAGATGAATTCTCTACCATACACAAAACTTACATCAAAAGCCATGACAAACGTGAAAAAATAGCATGTAACCAACCAAACAACGTGAATAAGTTGCCAGGACATTCGACTGATTTACATAACTGAAACATTTAGTAAATGATGTGGAATACTTTTACACGAACACGCTATAGAATATACAAAATCTGATGAAACTATTCTCCAACTAAGTTTAAAACGGTGTTAAATTACATCTTTTTTGACTAAAGTAACCACGGCTTACTCGTAACAGATTGTCATATATACATAAAACTACCGCAATGATGTAATAACAGACCAATTATGCCTGAAATATTGTGCTACATGGAGCAAACCTAAAATATCCTATATATTCCTAACTGTATGAGGTAACTATTCAAAATTCCGAAAACTAGACAAATTCAACATATCAACCGATCATTACTAAGTATACATAACACAATTAATAACATACAATAAATCCATATCGTTCAGCTACTCTCGCAATTGAGCATCCAAACGATACTTGCTATACAAAAAAATCGAGATAAGGCAATCCGAACAGTCTACATACGCTTGATAACTGTCCATTTGCCACATGCGGATACATGGTAACACCGATATATCTGGTTCCAAACTAGATAATGCGTTATGGGGTACATAGATTCTTGTAACGAAGTTGCTGCATCAACCCAAAATACAAACATCAACTCACTAACTTAGACTGATAAGCCATACTATTCCTATACATATTACATGCATATAAAAATGAATAGATAGCAAACACACAAAGTCGGCCCCAAATCCAACCGACGGGCTTCAACCAAGCATCCAAATGGTAAGAATTCGCCAACCATCCACCGAATGAGTCTATTATACCCCAACTAGATGAAAATATGAACATAATATACACTGAAAATATATAGAATTTTGATTCAGACATAAAATATGTAGGTATACATCTACTCAAACAGAGCAAGCATGCCATGGGAATTACTAATAAAATACTGATTAGGTATGAGCAATCTTGCCTGATTTTCCAAAGCGCATCTATTCTGATGCCCAGGGGATCCCTTCACCCCACCCCTCCAGAAATTTGTTAAAACACTATTCCTATCAGATCCGAATAAATTTATATAACTAGCAAACGTCAGTGACCAATTATACCACAGTACAGTCATCTAAAGAAGAAAAAACATATAAATACATTAAACATCATTAATACAATAAAATGGAGAATGTTCTAAACATAAGCCTTGCCAATGTATATTCGATAGCATTGGACCGAAATTCCCCCATCCCCTTCCACCCCTTCGCGTCGCCCGCCTCCCTTATCAGTGACTCAGCCCATATCCGGTACCGCCGCCTGACTCCGGCCAACCCCTGCCCCACCGCTGACTCAGCCAACATGGTCCTCATGACTTCGCGCCGACCGCCTTCGCACCGCTGAAATGATATGTGTAAACTCCCGTATCGTTTTAGACCCCTTCCATCTAATCTCTGCCCTTCTGCTTGAATTCAATTGCCCTACCACACCTAACTACAGACATACACCTATCTTTGACGCCAAAACAAAGGTTACATCCTTCGAAAGACGTCCGGTGCGATGTTATAAATGCCATAAATACGGACACACTGCTCCCAAGAAGACCACGATAAACGGGACGATCCTGTGTCGTGCCCATCCGAAGAATCTCACTGCTTTTACTGCAAAGTAAACCGCCACCCTACGAGACACGGAGGACAAGATTGAGAGGGAGATCTTGTAATACCAAACTGAGCACAAAGTCGGGCGACGAGAGGCTGCGGCCGCAATTCACTCCCCCCATGCTGACCTTCCCACCCAGGGGAGATCAGCATCATTCTCTACTCACTTCTTCATAACGCTTGTAGATAGTGGTGCAAACAAAGTGCTCTCTCAATGAACCATAATGAACTCGCTCTCTGAACAACTGGGAGGCAGACCGACAAACATAAACCGACAGGGAAAGTAGTATCTGGCCCGTGTCGTAAATATCGAGCAAAGCAACGCTATACAAAGGATTAACAAAATAGACCAACACAAAGTCACTGTCGTGATACATCCGTTCTTCAATGCTACTAGACGAATTATATACACTTCCAACAACACTCCCATAACTGACCTAAGGGCTTTTGCAGCAGGTTTAGCAAAGGATTATGGAATCACCAACGTTCACCTAGCAAAAGGAATCAAACCACGAAACATCCACACCACCGCATATCAAATCACTTTCCCAGGAAGTGACACACCGGAATCCATAGTAATCCCGGGCGAACAGGGGAAAAACTACCCAGTGGCGATTAGGCCTGCAATGTGCAAAAATGCCTGGAATACGGCGAGCATGACCGAAAGGACTGCACAGCCCTCCAACCTGAATGCTACCACTGCCGATTCCTCCATGAGGCAGGCAACCGCGACTGCCCAAAGTACATGGACCAAAAAAGCAATGACAACCAAACAAAACGACCGTTGAGTCACACAAAACAAGCCATCCAAATCTTTTATGATGAAAACCAAATCTGATGTAATTTAAATTACGCCAACGCAGTTGAATTTACAACTAAGATTACCTTCCTCAGACTACACTATTGTACCGTCAACACAACCTTTTACCGCACTCGGTGACTGCACGCTGGAGCTCCGGTGGAGAACAGAGGAGGCTGCTACTACTCCTCTACGTTAAACCTACTCTGTGTCTGCGTTGAACCGGCTCTGTATTTGCGTTGACCTACTTTGCCACTCTTCAATTGCTCTACGGGGGAGTCTACATTAACTTCGCGTTGAGACTCCGGTGGAAAACTGAAGCAACAACTACTACAACTTTTTACCATGACCCCAACACCCCTCCCCAGTATCAACATTATCACAACCAGCCCAGCAACCGCCCTCGTCATAGAGGCGGGCGCCCCAAGCAATGAATCCACCAGTGCCCAGGAGAGCATTGCGGTGGATGCTGCCCCAGTGGACCACGAAGAGAGGTCCACTAACACGAAAACCAAAAGTCAAAGGAACTAAGATTCCGACGACGACGACCGCAGGGTACACGACGCCCTCTCGTCACGAAGCAAAAAGATTAGCAACATTCCACAAGCCACTGCTCGCCCTGAACAGTGCGTTGAACGACTATTGACCGTCTTAACCGCGACCACACCCAGCGAAAACCTGAGTGAGGTATACAACCATCAGCTAACATGCATAACACCAGAGCATCTCAAAAGTGAGAACGACCATCGCGTTGAAAATCTACAACGAAGAACCGATACCCGAAACCACTGATCGACCATGCACCGCACTAGACTCAAATATCCCAATGACTTTTTCTCAGACCATCATAATGTTTGAATAACCCACCATAGAAGTGAAACGCGCTCGCTCAAGAAGCGAACACAAAAATCGCACTCCCTCGTCCTCCTCCTCCTATAAGAGCACCCACAGCCGAGAACGCAGTGAGTCTAGGAGATAATGTTCTACAGAAAGCAGACGCTCGTGCGAATTCTAACTAGGACACCTGCGCCTCATAGACACGAACACCACGAAAGTTTCTACAAACAACGCGACCGCTCCAGACCATCAAGATCTGAGCGTGAAACGGATCCGAAATGAACAACTGTACAAAACTTCCGTGGATTTTCCAGACTCTTGGAAGCAAGAAAGGTGAATTATTATCGCCAATCTCCACCCATAAACCTTGGGTGATGGGTTCCAGGAGATCAAACTCCGTGACACAGCCACCTTCACATTCCCTCAATATGTCATACACCGCCGCGAAGGTCACAATAATGCGACTGCACACGGCGGAGTGGCCCTTATGATCCATCAAAGCTTACTTAATCACCTCCTTCCTCTGAGAACAGAACTCCAAGCAGAGTCAGTGAAGATATGTATCTCCAGACCAATTACAGTGATATCTATCAACTCTTCACGAAACCACGACCTCATGGAGGCACTATTGACCGATCTGCTTAACCAACTGCATCATCCTGTACTCCTCCTTGGAGACTTCAACAGCTACCACGAAGTGTGGGTATGCGTGAGAACAGACCCCAGGGGAGTGATGAAGTCAAACACCTTAGACATCCACAACCTGGTCCTTCTCAAAGACGATCAACCCACTCGTATCCACTCGAAAGTGAAACTGCCATCAATTCATCAATCTGATCCACCACTTCAGCACCCCAACTCGTTAGGGGAGTCATGCCTTCAACGCGTGAGTGATCACAACCCAGTGGTCATTTCGCTCCTTACTAACCGACTTAACGATCCCGACGCTCGGGAACTTCGATCCGACTACCGGAAAGCCAGCTTGGAGGAATACTAGACGCATGTTGCATGGGACGATGTGAAAGGCCTTCCCAAAGACATTTCAGAGCACGACTTTGTCATACATCTGTACGAAAAATTCCTAAGTGCAGCGGTCTCATGCATTCCCTAATATTTACCCTCGACTTTTTTCCCAGAACCTTAGTGGTGCCCGGAGGTAAAAGAATCAATGGACCAGCGTGAAAAGATGTGCTGGGCCTTCGCCGCGCACGTTCCCCCAGGAACCGAGTAACCTGGAAAAGGGAAACTGCCGTGTTTCCTAAGCTTAGCGTAGAGAAGACACGAGAAAACTGGACCCAATTAGTCGACACAATCAATCGAAACGCCCCTTTTTCCCCAAGTGTGGGGAAAAATCAGACGTAACCAAGGTCGCCCAGAGCCTCCTATCCACTAATTGTCTATCTGAGACACTGTCTATTCTTCATACGCGGACATTGCGGACAAACTGGCTCAGACTTTCAGCCAAATATCACAATCAACAAACTATACGGCTTCTTTCCAACGGGAAAAGATCCTAATAGAAAGCGAGCATATCGACTTCACTTCCAAAAATGGAGAATCCTACAACAAACTTTTCTCCCTCCATGAACTACAGTACGCTATCGACCACACGCGTGAAACCTCACCCTGGTCGAACCGAGTGCACATCAACATGATCAAACACCTTCCTGACAAGGCTCTCCAGCACCTACTAAATGTGTTCAATACGTTGTATTCTAATTCATTCTCTTCCAATCAATGGCGGGAATCCGTAATTAATCCGATACCCAAACCCGGAAAATGTCACTGCGACCCGCATAACTATCGTCCCATTACCCTTACAAGCGTCCTATGTAAGACTATGGAAAGAATGATGAACTCATGCCTAGTCGACTACCTTGAAATGCATGCAGGCCTCAACAACATCCAGTGCGGTGGCCATAAGCGCCACTCCACAACGGACCACCTCGTACGACTAGAATCAGACATTAGACAGGCCTTCGTTCGAAGAGAACATGTGGTTCCTTATTTTCGAGGTTGAAGAAGCATACGACACCTCTTCGAAACACGGGATCATGAAGGATCTTGAGAGGTCGGCTACCACGTTTCCTCTACCAATTTCTACAAAATCTCACATTCAAGGTCAAGGTGTGCGACACTCTGTCTCCATCATATCCTCAAGCAATGGGTGTCTCCCATGGAAGCGCCCTCAGTGTCACATTTTTTATCCTCAAAACCGATCAGTTGGCCTACATTCTTTCCCGAGACTGAAGACTGCTCTCCTCACTATACATGGATGACCTACAAATAAGCTACAGACACCCCAGCCTCACAACAATTCAACATGAACTCCACAAGTGCCTAAACCTACTCGGGAACTGGGCTTCCCTAAACGGATTCCGATTCTCGCCCTCTAAAACTTGAAGCATGCACTTTACCCCTTGTGCCGGGCTTACACATGAAACCAGCCATAACGCTGTACAACACACCTCTAGTATACGAAGAAACTATCAAATTTCTGGGTCTTGTGTGGGACCCTAAACTCACGTGGCGACCCCACATTGCAGCCCTGGCGACCCGATGCAAAAGGTCGACGGGACTTATCCAATCTGTAACATCCGTGAAGTTCGGTGCCGACATGGACACTGGAAGGACGTTGTTCAGAGCAATAATACGCGCATGGACTACGGAGCAGTTGTCTACGGTTCAGCAGCCAAAACAACTCTCGACACTCTCGACCATCGCAAACAATGCTTTGTGTATCACAACCGGTGCGTTTCGCTCCACCCCAATCGAATCTCTTAACGTGCTCGCTAACGAACTTCAAATCCCGCTCCCGGCAATCAGCCACATTACCAACATATTCGACAAGCGCCTTTTCGCGGCTGAAAAGAACATATGCATACCGTTTTCCCTACGAGTGAACAACCTGCTCACCTCTCTGAACATCAATCGTAAGGCTATTCAGCCTCCATTCTCCTACCGAATTATTCAAATAACACACCAACATGGATGATCAACTCACCGCCGGTCAACCTAGACCTGCAAGTGGACCCTAAAGCAACTACTCCAGCCAACGCGTACCGGCAGGAATTCCTTTGACTAGTTGAAGAATATGTAGAGCACCGCCTTATATACACTGACTGCTCCAAAACCGCGGACGGAGTGGGAGGCGCCGCTGTGTGCGGGAACATCCCACTCTCAGCCACCCTCCCACAAGAGGCCTCCGTGTTCTCTGCGGAGCTCCACGAACTCGAACAAGCAATCTGTATTGCCAAAACAGATAGCTTCCCCAAATACGTCGTATTCTCACACAGTCTGAGTGTCCTCACAAAACTTGAAACACTGCACTACGAACATCCCGTTCTACGTAAAATCTCTTTGTGATGTCAGAGACGGGTCAGGCAGTTCAATTCTGCTGGATCCCCGGACACGCGGGAATGAGAGGAAACGAACTTGCGGACTCTCTTGTTGAACAAGCGTCTACTCACAAAGAACGATTTTTCGCAATACATTACCGGGACTGGTTCCCTTGATAACTCCCTCATAACATTCCGATGGGATGAAATGTGGCAACAGACTGGACAGAAAATGCTTTCAGTCAAACCCTCAGTCGGAGAATGGGAAACAAAGTTCACCAACAGAAAAAAATGTTCATCAACCGCAGCAACCCGACAAGCCTTCTTAAATCGCCTGTGAAACTTATAAAACTTGCGCATGGACCTAACCTACTGGTAAAAGCTAATCGCTTTCGAAAACTTACTCGTCTTTACGAAGTTGTGTAAAAACTGCCGCATAAGCATCCTTCCTGTTGAAGTACCCACCAGCTTTCTTATACATAACAATTGTAGTATTCGTTTGATCTAACCCTTATAACGATCACTGTTTTCGCAACCTACGGGGTAGCGTGCGATGACTCGCGCTGAGGCTTTAGTGGAAATGAGGTCCAAATCTAATCCTTAATCACGGTTGCCATTCCAATGCCTGATTATTTTAAATGTTAACCTTCGATACATAAAGGTTAATACTTAACGAGTGACTATGCGAAAGAAGTTGGCTCATCTGTTGGAGTCGCATACAATTATATTTTTCTCACCAGGTACACCATTTCTCGAGCCAATCCCTTTGTCAAAACGATCACTAAGCCGGACGCTTTAACCATGCCCGAGATGGTGCAGATGGCGGCCAAGCTTGCATGCTTCCATGGCATCGGCTTGGCCTTCCAGAGCCTCAGTGGTCGGAGCTTCATGATCCAGTTTCCGTACACCATGCGTACCGGACTGCTCCCCGAGGAGGACTTCACCAAGGCTGCCACCGTCGGACTCACAAAGTAAGTACATATCTTCTCTGAATCATTTATCTGGCCCAAGGCTATATTTGATGTGACCGGCTTTGAATACGAAGTGCGTATTAAAGATGATACTAACGCAACTCTCAATCGGCCTATTATAAATGAAAATTTGTATTAAGTCCTATTCGGGATACAATACAAATAGGAGAGTTCAATAGTACTCTCTCACCTCGCTATCTCCCACAAGACTAAAATTTCAGGAGTAATGTTGTGACTATCTAATTTATGATTTGCCAGTAACTTATCACTTACAAAAGTTAACAGAATGTAGACATTTTAGTAGTTTTCTGATTTCTTGCGCTGTCATTCAGACGTTGACACTTGGCCGACACCTCCTCCGAAGCTGGGGTGAGGCTGACTGCAAGACGATCCCTACACTCGTACCCTTTCAATGATCCTTTTTAACTCGTTAGAGTAACTGTGTTCGGTATTGGGGCTATTTACTCGGGAGTCTAAAACTAGCTTCGAAACCTGGGTCGGCAATAGGGCTTGACCGATTTCGCTGAGAGCTTCCATCGAACCTCGCCAGCCAGTCCCATGAGCTAACTAAGATCGGGAGCACTCCAGGGCCGCGTTAAACTAATCCATCCAACAATATTTTTGTCCTCATTCCAATCCCTTGCACTCTCTTGCTTCCTTCACTCTGATATGCCATTTAACCCACACCAATCCATCCAAGCTAAGCTTAGTCTTCCTCCACTTATCAAAACACACCGTTTCGTAATCATTTCAACTAAGCCTGCTCTCATGCCACTCGCTCTGATTTGCTTTTTATCTTTCAGCATTCAATATGAATTCACAGATCACGTCATGCTTCTGAAGTATTTAGTCATCAATTCGTTCGTCCTTCTTCTAACAGCTGCTTTCGCTTCCCATGCTGCTGCCGCATTCAAATTAGTCTGAACAACGTTTGCAAACCCACTGCAAGCTCATCGCATCACACCCTGCAATGCCCTTGCGTCCTTGCGCTCTCATTACCTTGATAGCTCACCTCTGATACCACGCCTCCACATTTAGCTGCAAGCAAAGCACATGAACGCCCAGCTTCCACCTTTCACCTCCCCTACCAAACTCAGACACCGACCATTCCAAGTTCTCTACGTCCGCAATGAGGTCCGAAACATTAGTTTATAGCAATGACTCGGTCAACTCCGTTCACTCAATTCTTTTAACGCCAAATTTAGACTTGATTACTCTCGTTCATAACTTGTCTATATCTTATACACAAGGATAAACGATGTCAATTTAATGTAACTGTGAACCAATTCTACTGTTGACGAGTACCGTTCACTATCTTCGTTCCCAACCCCAGCACGCGTCATGCTGCCCAAACAGTAACTCTGAACCACTCGGGAGACGCCCTACTCCAAACATTCGCAGAGCAATCCACATCTCATTTCTGTCTGATCCATCATCTTCCTTAGCATAATTCATAACCGCCTTTCGCTAGGTACTTCTCGCCCGCCTGACCAAATGCTAATCAATCGTCAACATTCCCCCTACCGCCAATAAATCCACCATCCGCACACTGCCTCTACCTCTCATGCATGACATGTGACCCGTTGATGAACTTCCACACCAGACACAAAAGACTAATCTCTCTAATTACTACACTCAGGATAATTTCAATAAGCCTGATTTATCTGAACGATACACAAACCACGCCCACAATCTTCACAGTTGAGGCGAACAAACGTTCAACAAACTTCATGCACGCATTGATCCTGCACCCTGAACACTCTCGACGAAACGCGATCCAATCTCGGCTCCCTTCATGCTTCACCGAATCCACGGCCTCGCGCACTTTCCCTATAATACTCCGGTGGAGGCAAGATTCTTCATCTGATTTAATTTATAATCATAATGCCCGCAATATTCCGTTCCCTCCAGAATCTTCATCCTTGAATCCCCACCCGCAGAAACGATATCTGCTTCTCCGACATTCTGAAGCGTCAGCTCTTCAAAAACTCTGGCCTAACTTTTCAATTAGCAATTCGGTACCCTTCAGCAGCATTTTAAACGAGCCTGCCTCCTATTCCATATCGTACTGCCCCGTACTTCTGACAAAGCTTCTTGTTCTCAATATTTTCGTAATTATTTTATTCTCGTTTCCGTAGTTTCATCGAGAAACACTACGACGATGTGAGCAAGAGGCAGTTTCTGGACTACCTTGGCAGAGAGTTCGGAAGAAAAAT
Organism: Gammarus roeselii; assembly: GCA_016164225.1. NCBI lineage: Eukaryota > Metazoa > Arthropoda > Malacostraca > Amphipoda > Gammaridae > Gammarus > Gammarus roeselii. Next base: position 11,698 of record SDVV010024578.1, read on the forward strand.
TAATCTTAAAATGAACCAATTGTTGACTCCTGATAGTGACGAAGACATGAAATTCTGGACTCTGACTGTCGGAGACGCCACACCTCGAAATATTGGCGTCTACAAGACGAAACAAACTTGTGATCCTATGGTAAGTGCAGTGAACCACAGGTCAATGTAGGATAATTCGTAGCATATGCTCGTACACTCCCCCAGTGTGCTCCTACACTCCCCCAGTGTGCTCCTACACTCACCAGTGTGCTCTCACACTCCTCCAGTGTGCTCTCACACTCTCCCAGTGTGCTCTCACACTCCCTCAGTGTGCTCCCACACTCACCAGTGTGCTCCCACACTCACCAGTGTGCTCCCACACTCACCAGTGTGCTCCCACACTCCTCCAGTGTGCTCCCACACTCCACCAGTGTGCTCTCACACTCACCAGTGTGCTCTCACACTCACCAGTGTGCTCTCACACTCCTCCAGTGTGCTCCCACACTCTCCCAGTGTGCTCCCACACTCCCTCAGTGTGCTCCCACACTCTCCCAGTGTGCTCCCACACTCTCCCAGTGTGCTCCTTTTTTCATTCTATGTGCTCTGTTTCTCTCCTAGTGTGCTCCTTTTCTCCCAGTGTGCTCTCACACTCCCTCAGTGTGCTCCCACACTCCCTCAGTGTGCTCCCACACTCTCCCAGTGTGCTCCCACACTCTCCCAGTGTGCTCCCACACTCTCCCAGTGTGCTCCTTTTTTCATTCTATGTGCTCCTTTTCTCCCAGTGTGCTCCTTTTCTCCCAGTGTGCTCCTTTTCTCCCAGTGTGCTCCTTTTCTCCCAGTGTGCTTCTTTTCTCCCAGTGTGCTTCTTTTCTCCCAGTGTGCTCCTTTTCTCCCAG
>SDVV010024579.1:0-12563 GCA_016164225.1 Gammarus roeselii
ATTTCCCGTCTTCCAAATCCCGTTAGATATATATAATCAGCATAATTAAATAACCAGAACTTGAATTTTTTTCTCCAAAATTCAGATCTGAATAAAATTTGTTAAAATTGAGATATGAATCAAAACCAACGTATACATTAAAATTCCAAGCAAAGCCTCATTAGAATAACACACAATAATAACAACAGAAAGAAGACAACACACGAACTAGTGCCGAAAATGCTCCTTGCAAACAATGATAACCTTTCCACTGATGGTCCCCAAGGCCGAGTCTGGAGAGAAACTCGGCATTTGCATGGAAAGTGCCAAAAAAACAGCCAACCTAAGCTGCAAGAATAGCCTTTCTTTGCCAGGTATCCCTTATCGGGAGTGACTAAGGGCGGTGAAGGACGGCGGTCGATCAGCGTCGTTTAGATTCTGGCCGCTCGTCGATCATTCTGGACAGACTTACCAGGTGTTGGAGGTGTGGGGAAGTGGGGGGTTGCTGGGGGAACTTGAATGGAAATACAGAGGAAAGAGACTCGAGAAAATGGATGAATAATGGATGCATGTTCTGTATTCATTTATCCTTTTATTTTTAACTGATGTACATCATAATTGAGGCAAATATTAGAAGGAGGAAAATGCCGTCGTGTTGTGGAGTTGGGAAGAAAGTTAAATAAAACGGGCTACCAAATGAAAAGGTAACTCGCTGCAAAGAAATAATTCTCTTCGAAAAGTCCACTTATTGCCATATCGACTTGGCAAAATATATTTATATTGACGGGAAAAGATTTCTCCGTAGAGTCGCGGTTACGTTACGCGAGATGATGAGTGAATGGACACCAACACCAACACCAACACCAACACCAACACCAACACCAACACCAACACCAACACCAACACCAACACCAACACCAACACCAACACCAACACCAACACCAACACCAACACCAACACCAACACCAACACCACCTCACATATTAGCTTGGGCTCAGCTGAAAAAGCAGACTGATGTATAACAAATAATTTGCATACATGAAAAGTGGCGTACAGATATATTACAAATAAATGATATCCACGTATAAGTGTTTCATACAAGCTTTTTATTAAAACAAAGAGTGTGGATCATATGGAACTGATCGATATTTCAAATCTTATTAGGGCCACATCTGTTCAACGTATCTCCAATAACCTGGAACTAAATTTTGCAGTGTCCATTTTTTGCCTGCTTGCCTGCTTGCATGCTCAGTCGGGTTTCGTGCCTGCTTGCCTGCTTGCATGCTCAGTCGGGTTTCGTGCCTGCTTGCCTGCTTGCCTGCTTGCCTGCTTGCATGCTCAGTCGGGTTTCGTGAGGTTGGTGCCCCATAAATGATTCATCTTCTAGTCCGGGTCTGCCATCTATATTCAAGAAGGCTTAAACAAACTATCGACGTAGCCCATTACTAAGTTCAAGCCTGTTTGCATCAGTCAGATCTATTAGTCTGGTCTGCCGTCTTCATTTTAGAAAGCTACTTTAATCTTTATATCGATCGACAAACCAATTACCAACTTCCCCTAACATACAGCAGTCGGTTCTATAAAATGATTGTCCCAGGAAGGTGAGTGGGATGGGAGATGGGGGGGTGGCACAAACCTCTGGGCCTGCGTCTGGGCTTACCTTCCCCATTCAAGGATTTTCTAATTGTACCACGTATCCGTCAGCGTCGGCTATTCTGAAGACAACATTTTATGCTTAAATATGCGAAATGCTATTTAGAACAAAGCGTGGTCCGCAAATTGACACATACATACCATCAATCAAAGGACATTGACATAAAATCTATACAAAAGGTCTTGCCTACGAGATTTTTAGGCTCTTACGGGAACTTCAATGTAGTACTCATTTGTTACTTGATAATATTGTGCCATATGTTTTAAGTGGATTTTATGGATTTTAGTTTTAAGGCATAATTTATAACACATCAGAATACCACGAGTCTTCTCGTGAATAACGGATTTTTTTTATTGTTAGAGGACATTGTTAGAAGAAGACATTGTTAGAGGACATTGTTAGAGGACATTGTTAAAGGACATTGGTAGAGGACATTATTAGAGGACATTGTTAGAGGATATTGTTAGAGGACATTGTTAGAGGACATTGTTAGAGGACATTGTTAGAGGACATTGTTAAAGGACATTGTTAGAGGACATTGTTAGAGGGCATTGTTAGAGGGCATTGTTAGAGTACATTGCTAGATGTTATTGTTAGAGGACATTGTTGGAGGATATTGTCAGAGGACATTGCTAAAGGATATTGTTCGAGGACATTGTTAGAGGACTTTGCTGGAGGACATTATTCAATATGTCAGGGCAAATGAAACGATAGATTGAACTGTGTATAAAGCCAACTGACACTGACTTCATCAGGACTATTTACTGTTTACGCTGACCTTGAACAAATAAGTTGCAAGTGAAGAAGGATCCACATGTGGTTATGTATTTTACATTTATAAACGTATTGTTTGGCAACAGGAATCACATATTTAGAACTAACTACTTCGTGAACAAGACATGTTACATATGCGCAGGTTAAAACGTTTAAATGAAACAGCACAACGGTGTGATACTTTGACCTATAATGCTTGTGTACGGTGAATGAAATGATAATCTTTGCCAAGTTTCTACACGCCTTGTTTTAATTTAGCTGGTTGCTCCACCTTACTGCACGTAACAAAAAAAATAAATTGTGGAACAAGAAATTTTAAAGCTACTAGTTTCAACACGGTTAATTATAATATACTTCAAAGGTACCTATACTGCTGCTCGTTCTTATATCTGTAGGCATATAGTTCAATGCTTAAGCAGACCTGAATAAAAAAAATGGTGAAAAAGCTTCAAGAACTCTATCGCAGTAATCCATCACTCATTTCAATCAAACTTCATACCTAACTGACCCATCACCCATTCCACCCCTACTCACACCAGTCAGCCACCGTAAGGTTGGTTCCCGACCCAGCAACCACTGAGTCCGGGTCCGCCCAGGAGGCAGGCTCAATGGCGTCCCACGCCTGGTAGTCGGGGTAGGAGGCTGTAGGATCACTCGTCAGGTCCCAGTAGGGGCCCCGGCCCCAGCACAGGGAGAGCAGGAGGACGGTAATGAGCGCTCCCAGGAGGAAGGCCATCTTGTTAAGGAGGCTGTCAGGGAGGAACTCCGTATCGCAAAACCTGACAATCGACGTCCCTTATTAATACCTCATGTAATTCCTGATCTTTATCACTGTGAGACACGGGCTTAGAGGCTCAGCGGGAAAGGGTTTGTGGATCCTAGGGACGGGCTTAAAGGCTCAGCGGGAAGGGTTTTGAGGCTACTAGGGACGGGCTTAGGCAATATAATACTTTGTCCCTATAGTTTCTCGAACTTCTTTGTCGTTACCCTGTCACGAATTTCCTCTTCACCAACCACTCGTTCACAAACTGCCCTGTGACCACCGTTTCACGAACTTCTTTGTCCCAATGCTTTAACGAACTACCTTGTCATCACCCTTTCTCAAACTGCCTTGTTACCACCCATTCACGAACTTCCTCGCCACCACCCTTTCACGAATTTCCTTGTCATCCCCCTTTCACGAACTGCCTTTTCCCCACTTTTTCACGAACTGCCTTGTCACCACCCTTTGAAGAACTTTCTTACCACCGCCATTTCACGAGATGCCTTGTTACCACCCTTTCATGATCTTCTTTGTCACCACTCTTTCACGAACTTTCTAGTCACCACTCATTGATCAATTGACTACTCACTACCCATTCACGAACTTCCTTGTCACCACCCTTTCACGAACTGCCTTGTCACCACTAATTCCCGAATTGTTGACTTTTCACCACCCATCCACGAACTCCTTGTCACCATTCTTTCACGAACTTCCTAGTCACCACCCATTGATCAATTGACTACTCACTACTCATTCACAAACTTCCTTGTCACCACCAATTCACGAACTGCCTTGTCACCACCCACACACGAACTTCCTTGTCACCACCCTTTCACTAACTGCCATTACACTACCCTTTTACGAACTGCCTGGTCACCACCCTTTCATGAGCTTAAGTCCGCTCAGTCAATTTACGGCTCGTTAAGTTTTCCTACTAACGGCAGTCGCCTAATGGAAGTTCAGTAACTTCTGGCCCCTCCCCTCCCCCCGTCGCCCCTACACCAACAGCCTAATACGACAAGATGCTCTAACTTGTGAGCATTTAAATAGACTATATGAAGTAAAAGCTGCAAGCGTCATTTGATGGCTTTAAGGTCCCATTAACCAAAGTTTGGTGGGTTCACTCCACTCCTCCGCTGTTACCTGAACTATTCCGGTGCGTGATTACTGAACAGTAGCTGTGCATGCGAACACCTTTGCCAGACCCGACTGATGGGCCAGTCATACGTGAGGTGTTGTGGTTCATTGTTATGTTGTTACTGCCCTCATCACTTTACAATGATAACCTCTGAATAGTGTTAGGCATCACATAAAAGACAAATTGACAAAATTGAAATAAAGTAGATAATTTTTGTTCCCGTGATTTGATCTGTAGTCAACACATCTATTAACTGTACTTTGAGAGACAGCGATAGAAATTGCGTGATGAGAGAAAAGTAATTGGAACCGATAGTGCAGATTTAGGACACAGTAAACAGCAGGGCCTAGAAAAGAAGTGTATCTTTCGAGGCACATTTCAACAGAAGATACGATGCAGGCATCTCACGCATACAGCGCAACGTTTTCATTAACTCATTGCACGGGATTTGTTCTTATACAATGAGTGGGGAAGAACAATTTGCATTCAGCATCAATAGCCGTCATCAAACTAATAATTTAGCAGTGTATTTTGCGCATCAGCATTGCAAGAATGGTTGACAGCAAACCGGTTCAGAAGTGCATTCTTAAACTATCTTGATATAGAATATAATATTATCGTGTATTTGAAGACAGTGTTTTTATACAAACGTATATAAACACTGCATAGCCATTAACATTACCCGTTCGAGCTGTTAAGAAATTGTGATTCTGATGCGGTTTCCTGTAGAAAATTCAGCGGGGCACAGTTCACTTAACCGTCACACAATACAGCGGGTCACAGTTCCCTTACCCGTCACTCAATACAGCGGGTCACAGTTCACTTAACCGTCACACAATACAGCTGGTCACAGTTCACTTAACCGTCACACAATACAGCGGGTCACAGTTCACTTAACCGTCACACAATACAGCGGGGCACAGCTCACTTGGCCCTCACACAATTCAGCGGGTCACAGTTCACTTAACCGTCACACAATACAGCTGGTCACAGTTCACTTAACCGTCACACAATACAGCGGGCACAGCTCTCTTACCCCTCAAACAATGACGTTTCCTTCAGTCACACTGTATAGCACCAAGATGTCGTCCCGTTGCTCTGTGTACAAACTCTGCGTCACTGTGTTCTGCTTCCCTGGCACTGCAAGGGAGTCTCGCCTAGCACTGGCTCCAGAAATGGGCAGTGTCAAGCGCATCCAATAGTACCAAGATAGGGTCCTGTATCCAGGAAGTGTTGAGCACGAAAACGCTTCCAATGATATTTTTCAATTACTTTCCGGTTTTCAGAAGGTCAGTTTGGACAAAATAAGGGAAAGAGTGTCTAGATACGTTATTGAGTCCACCATTTGTCGTATTAACCGATGACCCGATGGTACTGGGGGGCAGTGAGGGAGAGAGAGGGAGGGTTGAGGGAGTGGGTGGGGGTAGATGGGAAGGGTATGGCATAATGAATTGGACCGAAGGTTTGGCTCTTAGCGCTTATTACTGATGGTGGATAAGAACAGCTGTTCCCCTCCTGCGCAGAGAGAGAGAGAGTGGGGGGGGAGGGATCATTATTCATTTCGAACTTTTAGTTGCACCCCAGCTGGAGGTAGTTAGGGGGATACCAGAACAATAAGTGCCTCAAAAACAACAACGTCAAGCCCAAGAACCGTCGACGTTTTCAGCCTATGACAACCCTTCGCTCGTAGAGCAATATATCAAGAACACATTTAGTAGATTTTTCTTCTTACGAACGGATCCTCGGCAGCACAATTTGACTTTGCACGTCTCGAAAGTATTACGAGAAACGCGTATTGTAAACATCAAAACACTCTTCGTTATCTCTGTCAACCAAAGGCCTGGGTATCAAAGACCTGGGTCACAACGCTTTAGAAATGGCTGACATTGCTGATATCATGGTGAGCAGCCATTATTCTTTTGGGTCAATTCACATAATCTTGATCTAAACAATCAATGCGAGGGAGCTGTCCTGTCTGGTTAATTAATAACAATATTGTTCTTGAATACGCACAAATTTTCACTGTGCATCGAAGAGTGTATTAAAAGATGCCTTATTTCACGGTTCCTAATGCTGAGTGCGCTTTAATACATAACAAGCCTAATTCATACCAGCTTTTCTCTCACGAAAAGATTTTCACTCAAATGGGCATGCGTCGCTTAACCGTGACTTCTAACCGAGGCCCCCTAACCGTGACTCCTAACTGAGGACTCCTAACCCTGACTCCTAACCGAGGACTCCTAACCGTGACTCCTAACTGAGGACTCCTAACCCTGACTCCTAACCGAGGACTCCTAACCGTGACTCCTAACCAAGGACTCCTAACCCTGACTCCTAACCGAGGAGGAACAGTTTATTCGAAATTCTATTATCTTTGACATATTCCTTACTGTATTCCCATGAAGTAAAATATAGTGTTCGTTTGTTCACTACAATAAGTGCCAACAAGGACCCACGAGCCGCGATGCTTGAAGGACAATGATGGAGGGTCGGTGGGCGATAGTGATAGGGGGTTATTAAGCGGATGATAGAGGGATGCAATGCAGTCCTTGATGGACAGAGATAAAGTGTCAGTCAACAGCATTAGCTTATCATATGGCTGTTCATGGCAAGACCACCATTGAGGGGGGACGCAATATTGATCCAACAGATGCAATCTTTCCTTGCACGAACAGTGCTGACGGGATTCAATTCCATAGCGAAGAGTGTTTTAATATTTCCAACGCGAGAACTAATGGTACGAGACTGCCAGAATAAGATTAAATATTCTAAAATAAACATTACCCAAGTAAAAATATTAATTAGATGGCGCCTAATTATTATTTGAAATTTGACACATTGAAATTGAAGTCGTAATAGTTTTACCTCTGGTTCTGGAATAAGAAGGCGCTGTCCGCTGGATGCTCCTATCAGTGGATGGCAGGGAAAGTCTATTCGTTATTGATAGAAGAGTCATACTTCCTCACTTCTTGAGAACATAATTAGAGACCGTTCAACGCATTTTCTAAAGAAACGTTGCTCATGCAATACCAAAGTGAAATATATGTAATGTTTATCATGTGCTGGTAAAGTATTGGTATTTTCTTCGTTATAGGTTTACCGTAGTATCTCACGCGACTGTATCTGCACGGTTACGTGGTGACGGATGCCATGGTTCAGAAAGAGCATGTGACGGGGTATTTTGTGGATCTTTGACTATGTTTCTCTATTCGTCATTGAAAAGTACTGTGACGATTTCATACATTTATTAAAGAGCCACAGATATGACACATAAATAAAGTACGTTAGTTTAAGCCTCTTCAAAAATTGTGCCTACTATAGCAAGCAAATCAACGTATAAATTTGTGAGCATCTGTGAAAATGCGTACACTTGCCTTGACCAATATAGTTAGGAAACCACAAATACAACCGTGACGTGGTGAAATCAACATAAGCGACTACAAAAGTAGATAAGTATTTTTTGAGTATCATATATGTACAATTGTTGACGATTATTTCTATTACTATTCTTCTAACCTTCCACTTAACCCAGCCTATAATGTTTCGTCCATCCAGTCGAGGTCTCGAGGCTGCTTCTTTAACTAGCAGGCTGGACATGCATTGGCCTTCATTGCAGGCTGGACGTGCATTGGCCTTCATTGCATGCAGGACGCGTATTTGTCTTCATTGCAGGCTGAACGTATATTGGCCTTCATTTCCGGCTGGCCGCGTATTTGCCTTCATTGCAGGCTGAACGTATATTGGCCTTCATTGCAGGCTGGACGCGTATTGGCCTTCATAGCAGGCTGGACGCGTATTGGCCTGCTTGACAGGCTGGGCGTGTATTGGCCTTCATTGCAGGCTGGACGTGCATTCACCTTCAGTGCAGGCAGGACATTTATTGACCTTCATTGCAGGCTGGACGCGTATTTGCCTTCATTGCAGGCTGAACTATATTGGCCTTCATTGCAGGCTGGACGCGTATTGGCCTTTATAGCAGGCTGGACGCGTATTGGCCTGCATGACAGGCTGGACGTGTATTGGCCTTCATTGCAGGCTGGACGTGTATTGGCCTTCATTGCAGGCCGGACGTGTATTGGCCTTCATTGCAGGCTCAACGTGTATTGGTCTTCATTGCAGGCTGGACGTGTATTGCCCTTCATTGCAGGCTGGAAGTGTATTGGTCTTAATTTCAGGCTGGACGTGTATTGGCCTTCATTGCAGGCTGGACGCTTATTGGTCTTCATAGCAGGCTGGACGTGTTATGGCTGGACGGGTATTGGCCTTCGCAGCTGGCTGGACGCTTATTGGCCTTCATGGCAGGCTGGACGCATATTTAGCCTTCATAGAAGGCTGGGCGCTTATTTGGCCTTCATGGATGGCTGGACGTTTATTTGTCCTCTATAAGAACGAAAGAAATATTCTAAATGAACCCGTACGAGTTCCACAAGTGGCGGCGGCTGATTGCTCCGTTTGGAAATTTTGGGTCCAAAAATTTCCAACATGCTCCCGAACCATGGCATGGGGCGCCATCCTGTTGCTGATAGTACTGCTGGCAAGTTGCAGTAGATATCATTTAGGACGAAGTTCATACTTCGTAGATCAAGATAAGTTTGTCTGTTTACTGACTATATAGCTTCAAACCAATGAATGGGCTTAACTTACTTGTTGATCATGCGAACGCCACACATGACCTTTTCTCCTTCTTGCTTAACACAATCTTTATATTGATGAAGATTAGCGACGCATTAGGACCTTGAATTTTGATGTTAGGATGTGTCCTTAGCATAAGTCACTTCTCGGCCGAGGAAATTATTTTTTGGTAATCAATGTTACAATCTGATACACATGCAGGAACTAAAATACAACCGTTCATCTTCACGAGTTTCACTTGGCACTTGGAATTTGTGTAACTTGTACGGCTTCATTTTCAGTTGCGTACACAGAATTTCATCAGTATTACACTTGCTAATTTTTTTTTTTTTGCAACTTGTCGAAGGAAAAGAGTGGATGTTCCTGAATCTCTTTGCTAATGAGTTGGTGTGACACTTTCGACAAAGAGATCGCATTTTCGTTTCAAAGCTGCTGGAGAGGTAGTCACCACCAGTCTCCTTACGGTCCATATTCCTCTCCTCTTGGTAATTTATTGGACCCTGACTCGCTTCAACTTGCTCTTGTGGTCAGAGTCGGTGCACCGGTGTGCTATCCGCAGCTCTGCCGCTGTGGCAGCGTATGGATGACTCAGGCACTCACGCCTTCTCATGTTTTAACAGCGATGGCCGCCATCTCTGATAACTCGCTCCTAATGACACCATTGAACGAATACTCCGTAAAGTTGACCCTGGTACGATCCGTGAGCCAGGTATTGTTCGTGGCAATGGTACGCGTTCTGACGGCGTTGCAGACTTGCCATTCTTTAGAGGGAAACATCTTTGTTAGGATTGCACCTGCACTGACACCTTGGTAACGAGTTACCCAGTCAATGCGGCTGAGAACACAGCAGAGGAATAGGTATCAGTCTTCTAGTGGTCTATTCATTTCTGAGGCCTTCGCCATTGAGACGACCGGCATTGCTGGCAAGTCCAGCAGCCTCCTGATCCACGAGATCGGCCGAAGGTTATCGGCCGCCTCCGGGGGCTCTCATGCAACGTTCTAGTTGATGCAATGGCTTTGACTAGCTGTGCAATGTGACAACGCTTTGAGTGTTTAATTTGCTTGTAAGCTTATCAACTCGGGAGATTAAAGTCTGATCCGTTGTTAGGGTAGAGGTGTAACGTCATTGCTCAGGAGAAGCGTCATTGCTGTGGTGTAGCGTCATTGCTGAGGTGTAGCGTCATTACTGATGTGTAGCGTCATTGCTGAGGTGCAGCGTCATTGCTGTTCTAACAATCGTTAACTTGTTCCTTTAGACATTCCTAGATCTAATTTTATATCATTCTATTCATCGTCCTTTTACTCCACTTCTGTTTGAATGATTGCATTGATACATAATTACGATTTAGAAGCATATAAAAAAAATACGTCGCCATCCCCATTCTCTTAACCTTCCTCTGGCGTCTCATAGACGTATTATTCTCCCTTCGTCTCCTCCTTCCTTCTTATCCAGCTCCACTTGATTTAATTGTTCCCCCAACTTCGTCAATAATAATAATAATAATCGTTATTGAGGCACTCGATGGTACAATAAGGGTTACAACAGAAAATGAGTTCAACAGAAAAACATTTCTACCAATACAAAAAAAAATATCGTAAAAAAATAATAATGCACACGTGGAGACACATCAAGATTGAAATACACGACAACAACTTACAGATTAAGTTTGAGACAAGCGTCATTAAAATATCTTTTTATGTCCCTTTCCTACATGAGTATGTGTGCAAAAAACAATGTTGGAGAGGCTTAGTATAGAGCCACCTATCAGTGATGGTGAGAGGGAGTGCCTGCTTTGTGCTCCCAGAGTTTGTGACCCGTTCAGAGGGTGGTGATTATATTTGTGCTGATGCATTGCACAGGTGGTGTATAAGATCCTGGTGCACATTTTTTTATAGAGATAATAATGAAAAACAGTTTGTGAGCTGAACTCTTGACACATGCCACCAAGTAAAAATGGCGCCAGGGTAGCGCCTACAGAGAGTGTAACTTGAAACTAGAAGCACTAACACAGTGAGAGATGGCACCAAAAGGCAAGGATGTCAGCAGTGCAGGTGAAGGTGAGAATAACGTACATGTAAATGATGTACTATGTTTACAAAGAGCAAGAAGAAACGTCATTCCGATAGACGATCTGGTTGCAATAGCCAAGACAACATACGGTGCAGAGGCAGCAAAGGAGACTTTCCAATTGTAAGTACATGTTCAGCCCCAGGCTTCAGATACAGCGCCATCTAGTGGCGGAGAGAGACTCGTCCCGTCGAGGTGCCTCAACAGCACCTGAGACTGCTTTAAAGACTATACTACGTCTGATGAGTGGAGATGACCCGCGTATTCCGCTATTTGCAGCAGTTGACATTGATAAAGTCCCCTCTGTTGACTTGAGAAATATTGATGCAGCTCATATTATTGCCCAATCCCGTGACGTCAGAATTGAAATGTCGTCTCATACTGAAGCAATTAAGAAGATTCAACAGGCACTAGATGAGTTACTAGGCCTTGCCAAAGTTCCTCGTAGTTGTGACTGCAATGCTGATAGGATATCAAAGATTGAAATGTGTATTGCAACAATGCTTGCCGAGAAAAAATCGTCCAGTATCTTAGAAGGTATCCATGAACCGATGGCAACTGAAGGCCTCCAGAGAGGTCGTACGTTTGGCAAAGCCGGATCTGCCGTGCCTCAAGACAAGTCAGCGCGGCGCACTATGATACCGCGACCAGCTGTTCAGGCGGGCTCACCATCACCAGCGCAACCATCACTGATACCACAACCACGAACTCAGTTGCCTACTCTCTCGCTCTCGCGAGCACAATCACCATCATTGACAGCACAAAGCTCCCTACCGCCACCATCACCACCGACATCACTACTTCAACAACAGCTGATGGCGGACAACCCACCTAAAACCCAATACAGTGACATGGTACGACAGAAAATATATTCACAAAGTCGCGACTCAATTACTAAGGATGATGGGCAAACGTTGCTGAGCAATCAGGAGGGATTCACGGATGTGTCGGCAATTAAGAGGAAAAAATTGTTGAAGAAGAACCCTAACGTGAAGATAGGTAATGGGCGTACTCTTCACGAGAGTTTCGCGACTAATGGCACTGCGAAACTCTTCGTGTCACTACCGTATCCTGGAAGTAGGTTCCCTCTGAGAAGAATGAAGGAACGTGTGAAGCAGCATTTTGGCAAAGAAACATCGTTCAAGTGCAAGAAACGTCTAAGCACAAGAGGAAACACGTCACCCTTTGAGATATATGGGGACGCAAATCTACTGGAGTCCGTGCTCTTTGACGAGAACATTTGGGAAGAGAGAACCTGCCTACAGCTTTTCAAGACCAACGTGAGCTTACCAAAAGACTTCGACCTGGCAGATGAACAAAGCGAAGGAGATGTTAGAGAACGGATTAGGGAGATACAGGTAAAGAGTAAAAGGCGAAGGGACCCAGTGCAGGGCGCGGCAGCTATATAATGGAGGTCAATAACGGTAGTAGAACAGAAGTTCGAATTGCCTCTCTGCATTGTTTTGGCTTAGCGGGAAATTGTGAAGCCTATGTCGCAGACCTCTGCAAAACAACTCAGTTAGTAGCTTTGCAGGAGACGTGGCTTCATCCCTGG
>SDVV010024580.1:0-12562 GCA_016164225.1 Gammarus roeselii
GCGGATGATGTGACGACCCATTGATGAACGGATGATGTGGCGACCCATTGACCAGCGGATGATGTGACGACCCATTGATGAACGGATGATGTGGCGACCCATTGACCAGCGGATGATGTGACGACCTATTGATGAACGGATGATGTGGCGACCCATTGACCAACGGATGATGTGACGACCCATTGATGAACGGATGATGTGGCGACCCATTGACCAGCGGATAATGTGACGACCCATTGATGAACGGATGATGTGGCGACCCATTGACCAGCGGATGATGTGACGACCCATTGATGAACGGATGATGTGGCGACCGATTGACCAGCGGATGATGTGACGACTCATCGATCAGCGGATGATGTGGCGACACATTGATCAGCGGATGATGTAGCGACCCATTGACCAGCAGATGATGTGACGACCCGTTGACCAGCGGATGATGTAGCGACCCATTGACCAGCGGATGATGTGACGACCCGTTGACCAGCGGATGATGTGACGACCCATTGACCAGCGGCTGATGTGGCGAGCTGTTGATCAGCGGATGATGTGGCGACCCATTGATCAGCGGATGAGGTGGCGACCCATTGATCAGTGGATAATGTGACGACCCATTGACCAGCGGATGATGTGACGACCCATTGATAAACGGATGATGTGGCGACCCATTGACCAGCGGATGATGTGACGACCCATTTATGAACGGATGATGTGGTGACCCATTGACCAGCGGATGATGTGACGACCCATTGATGAACGGATGATGTGGCGACCCATTGACCAGCGGATGATGTGACGACCTATTGATGAACGGATGATGTGGCGACCCATTGACCAGCGGATGATGTGACGACCCATTGATGAACGGATGATGTGGCGACTCATTGACCAGCAGATGATGTGACGACCCATTGATCAGCGGATGATGTGGCGACCCATTGACCAGTGGATGATGTGACGACCCGTTGATCAGCGGATGATGTGGCGACCCATTGACCAGCGGATGATGGGACGACTCGTTGATCAGCGGATGAGGTGACGACCCATTGACCAGCGGATGATGTGACGACACGTTGATCAGTGGATGATGTGGCTACCCATTGACCAGCAGATGATGTGACGACCCGTTGATCAGCGGATGATGTGGCGACCCATTGACCAGCGGAGGATGTGACGACCCGTTGATCAGCGGATGATGTGACGACCCGTTGATCAGCGGATGTTGTGGCGACCCATTGACCAGTGGATGATGTGGCGACCAATTGACCAGCGGATGATGTGGCGACCCATTGACCAGCGAATGATGTGGCGACCCATTGACCAACGGATGATGTGACGACCCGTTGATCAGCGGATGATGTGGCGACCCACTGACCAGCGAACTATGGGCGACACACAGACCAACGGACTATGGGCCGACTCACAGACCCGCGGACTATGGGCGACACACAGACCAACGAACCATGGGGCGACACACAGACTAGCGGACTATGGGCCGACACACAGACCAACGAACCATGGAACGACCCACAAACCAGCAGACTAAGGGGCGACACACAGACCAGCGGACTATGGGGCAACCCATAGACCAGCGGACTTTGGGCAACATCTAGACCAGCGGACTACGGGGCGACACACAGGCCAGCGAACTACGGGGCCACACACAGACCAGCGGAATAAGGGGCGACACACAGACCAGCGGACTATGGGGCAACATCTAGACCAGCGTACTACGGGGCGACACACAGAGCAGCGGACTATGGGGCAACAGCTAGACCAGCGGACTACGGGGCAACCCACAGACCAGCGGATTATGGGGCGACCGACAGACCAGCGGACTGAGGGGCGACACACAAACCAGCGGACTATGGGGCGACACACAGACCAGCGGACTATGGGGCGACACACAGACCAGCGGATTATGGGGCGACCCACAGACCATCGGATTATGGGGCGACCCACAGACCAGCGGATTATGGGGCAACCCACAGACCAGCGGACTATGGGGCAACCCATAGACCAGCGGACTATGGGGCAACATCTAGACCAGCGGACTACGGGGCGACACACAGGCCAGCGGACTACGGGGCCACACACAGACCAGCGGACTAAGGGGCGACACACAAACCAGCGGACTATGGGGCAACATCTAGACCAGCGGACTACGGGGCGACACACAGACCAGCGGACTATGGGGGCAACATCTAGACCAGCGGACTATGGGGCAACCCACAGACCAGCGGATTATGGGGCGACCCACAGACCAGCGGACTAAGGGGCGACACACAGATCAGTGGACTATGGGGTGACACACAGACCAGCGGACTATGGGGTGACACACAGACCAGCGGATTATGGGGCGACCCACAGACCAGCGGATTATATGGCGACCCACAGACCAGCGGATTATGGGGCAACCCACAGGCCAGCGGACTATGTGATCGGTCCATCAATCGTGAAGCCAAGATAACATTTCCGTTCCCGAACAGCGGAGTGCTTCGACTTGGCAATTTGAGGAGTTCAGATGAAATTAGAGCCCAACTGACTAGCGTTTAAACATTCCTCCTTCCACTATTATTTGAAATCCGATATTACATTTTGAATTCAATGCCCCCATTTCTAGCCCCCATTCGAAATATCTTATATTAGAACATGCCCGCCAAAGTTTCAAATCAGCTCCATCCGATTTGAAGCCTAAGAAAAGTCCTCAGATTGCCGTAAATTTTGCCGGGATGCGCGGGTTTCTCATCAGACGAGAGCGCCACACTTGTGACCGCAAGGAAAAACTATAATTAAAACTTGGCTACAATTTATAGTGGTGATTTATATCCCCGGTCTGATGTCGCCAGCCTCTCTACCCCCGCAAGGAGGAGGAAGAGGAAAGTGGGACTGACCAACTTCAAGACCATGGCTGCCTCTACTGACAGGCAGTGCTGGCTGGATCTTGATGGCAATGTCGTAAAAGCATGTGCTGGTTGGTAGTGTGTGGGTATGAAAAAACAAAGCCTCAAGACAGTGCCATGAAAAAGTCGCCACTACAACTGGAGTAAGGTTTTACTGGTCTGATAAAGGAAGTGTGGATTATTTTTCCTGAGAAAAGTGGGTTGTGAGTTGTCATCGTTAGAGCTACTGCAGTGTGGCCACAGCGTTTCTCTGCGGTCACAAAGAATTCCTCTGCGGTCCTTTTTCGAAATAGAGCTAAAAGACTACTCTTTCGATTTCAGCTATTAAGCTTTCGACATTGGCTCTTCTATACTTGCAATTCCAACACGCTGATTTCCTTACTGTTCGATATGAAAGAATTTGAAATTCAATAGTATTGTGATCTCCACTTCATTGGTACCTGACCGAAGATGAAACAATAAATCAGGTAACAACGAAAGAAAAGTAGGTGGTCGCTTCAATAGAAAATTCCAAATCACTACACATCAAACAGTAACTAACCCAGCGAGATCTAACTACAACTTCAGTGTTCTATAGGCCACCGTGGCCGAGTAGTAAGCGTGTCCGACTGCAGTGTCAGCCTCTAGTGCTGCATGTCGCGAGTTCGAGCCTCGGCATGAATACGGCGGTCTTGTGGAGGGGAGATTGGCCGCCTCCTCCACCTGTGTCAGCCTAACTTAGCCATTCTCCTAACTAGGGGGAAGCGGCTGTATGTCTATACAGTGTTCTATACGAAAGCGTTTTATTCATATGTATAGAAACAGTGCAGGTGCTCTGTTTCTGTACATATGATAGTAAGATGCTCTGCACAGTCTCCCGTGCTGCACTTTGTCTAAGGCTTTTTGGAAGTCTAGGTAGATGATATCCACTGCCTTGCGGCGGTCGTACACGTTGATCACTTCAGTGGAAAAGTCAAGCAGATTCGTCAGACAACTCCTCTTACGGCGGAAGCCGTGTTGAGTTTCATGAATGAGTCTGTTGTCTTCCAGATGATCGACGAGATGATTTCGTATCAATCGCTCGATGGTCTTGCACACGATCGACGTCAAGCTGACCGATCGATAGTTGCTGGGCGATTGTCGGTCATCTTTCTTGAAGATCGACGTAACGTTAGCAACTCTCCAGTCTTCGGGGACCTCGCCACTCGTCATCGATAAGTTGAAGATGTGGGTTAAGGAATTTGCCAATTGTTCTCGAGTTCCCTTGAAAACTCTTGGGTGATGTCCATCGGGACCAATCGATTTGCAAATGTCCAATCCCTCAAGTTGTTTGACAACTTCCTCCCTCATGAACACAATGTCGTTAAGGCTGACTTCCCTAGCGTAAACAGTATCTCGTTCGTAGCCGGGGCCCTCAACTGTGAACACTGAACAAAAGAAGCTATTCAGGACATTGGCCATGTCCTCAGGTGACGTTCTCAGGACACCATCTTCATCCATTAGCGGGTCAACTGAGTCCCTAGCAATTCTACGCTTGTTGACGTAGCGATAGAAATCTTTTGGGTTCGCTTCGGCGTTATCCGCAATGTTTTTCTCTTCCGTGCGCTTAGAGGATCGGACTAGTCTAGTAGCTTTCCTACCGCCAGGCGTTGCAGTTCTGCGCCTCTGCGGTGTTGTCCCTCATTCGTTGCGCATTTAGTTGGTGGGCGATTGTCGGTCACCTTCTCCGAGTTGTTCGATTAAGTTAAGCGCACTTAGTTGTTCTCTCATCCACTGGAAGTCTGCTCGCGCAAAATTGGGGCGGCGTATAACTCCCTGGGGGGGGCTGGACGGGCCCTATGATGGTAAATTCCATCGCGTTGTGGTCCGCACCTCCCAGTTTGTTGCCAACTAGGATGTTACCCACCAAGCGCTCCTCAGTTGACATGACTAGGTCCAGTAGGTTGTTCCCCCTGGTTGGTTCACGAACATGCTGGGTCATGCCATTATCGGCGATTAACTCCCGTTAGTTTATTGTCTGGGGCCTGTGAAGTTAGGCTCACCCAGTCAATATGAGGGAGATTGAAGTCACCAAAGATGATGGACTCGTGATTATTTCGAACTATTTCTTTCAGCTTTTCATAGAGCTGGCGTCTTGTTCCGCAAGGGTGTGACTGTTGCGGTACACCAATGCGAGCTTCAATGTCGCATGGGCCACTCTGGTTTCTGCGTTGAGCATTTCGCAAGAAGCTGTCGCAAGAGTTGCTCTAAAAAATTGGTGCAGTATCTCCTTTATGTACAGCACGGACCCGCCCCCTTGTTTATTAGAGGTGGGTTTGTCCACGCTGAACAGTTTGTAGCCTGGTAGCATTATCTCTGCTGCCAGGTTTCTACTCTGAAGATCAAGCCACGTTTCGTTTGAGTCAATGACATCAACCGACTACAGGGTCACCGGTCCCCTCACTTTGTTGAACTTAGGGGCATTGGACTGCGCGTTACAGACGATGATCTTTAGACTGTGCGTGTCTCGGTCTTCGACTTCTTCATCATTGCGGGGGTCTCGACCAGGCGGCTATGGACCAGGATCTTGACAAATCCTTATAATTGTCTTCTTGTGACCCTGTAACGTATCTATCTTGCCCGCTCTTCTTCCTCTTGGTGCGACTGATCGGTCATCGCTCCCGTCCAGGAATCTGTTGCGGGCACGGAGCCCTCTAGGTAGGGTTTCCTGCGGCCAAAACTGGACCGTTTAAAGCACGCTGGATCCCTAACTTTTGAGCATAGTCTTTTTTAGCGTCTAGATGGAGCAGTCTGCCAAGTCAAGCATTTCCTACATCATTCAGGTGTAGGCGATCTCTTAGGAAAAGATCATGCCTCTCCAGAAAGTCATCAAACAAGTTGACGAAGGATACTCCATTGGACTTGCAATTAGTCTCGAGGGCTCGATTTGTATAGGTTAGCTTACACTATACAGCTCGTCATCATCATTCAATCGCGTTACGATGGATGTGATGGCCACTCGATCAGTTTTTGCCTTGAGTTAGAAATCAGCTGCCTCTACTTGGCTAGCAGATCTTCCGACCTTGTCCTTCTAAGATCATTGGTGCCTACATGGCAGATTATGAGTGTCTCCCGGCTAAAACTTCCACATCTGCAAGGGCACCTCTGATCTTCTCAATCGTGGCACCGGGTTTGCAAATAACCAGCCTTTTTGCCTTACACCTATTAGCAAATTCAACCGCCTGCTGTCGGACGATAGAGTCACCGAGGACAAGTGTCTCTTTTTCGCCGTTCAGGTCAGTGAACTTCTCAAAAGTGTTCCGCGTTGGCATCACAAGCACGGGCCGGTTCACGAAGGTGAACCGGTTCTGGACCTGTTGAAATCCATTCGAATCTACGCCGTCAGGTCGGGGCTGGATGCGGTTTTGATCATCGGATGTCATGGTCCGAGGTATCGGCTTAGTCCCGGTTTTCGGTTTCCGGGCAGTCGATGACATCTTTGCCTGACCGGAAGTATGTACCCCGGGTTTGGGTTTAGTGGTGGAAGCAAGTTGCGAGCTTACATTCAGCACCGAGAGCTCGGACATGGGCTTAGGGGTGGATGCGTGCTGCCGTTTACCCAGGACGTCATGGTAGGAAGACAGGGCAAAACCCCCAAAACTACTCCGTGGTCGAGCTGGGTTCCCGATCAATCCTCTCCCGGGATGCCTCTCTATCCAGCTGTGAAGCATAGACTACCAACTCGTTGACTTTTACTAGTTTCCTCGTCTGTTCCGCCAGGCCCTTACTAGCCCTTTCCATATCAGAACGTAAGTTTCCACTGAGGTTTGCCGCGAAAAACTCAAAATCATGCTTACTGAGAAGGTCCTCTCGGACCCTACTCACCTCAGCTCTCACCTCCACAACCGACTCAGAGGTCCTCCCAATCTCTTCTCGCATCACCACACACTCACCTACGACAGTGCGCAGCTGCTCCTCAAGAACAGAGACCTTCGCCAAAAGGACCCCGTCCTCTCCGTCGTCGTCGTCTCTCCTCCGCAGGCCCTGGGAGGTTTCCAAGACCTGGTCGAGCCTGTCGTCCAGCTCGCAGAAGCGGCAGACGAGGCGCTCCTTGTCCTGCTCGAGGTTCCTGAAAACGCTCCTGCTCATCCTGGCGAAGCAGACCGAGCAGTCCGCCAGAGTAGGAGGCATCCTCAGACGTCGTCCGAGGGAATCTTCGACCACTTTTCACAGGCTCGGTTCATTACTCACTTAGCTTATAAGTTTCAACATTAATTCCAATATGAATATTATTATTTATTAGCTCGCTTAACACGGTATATGTTTGCACTTGACACGCAAATATACACTTAATACAGCTCTCACACTAGAGAATCTGCAAAAAACACGAAAGAGTCTGCAAAAAACACGAAAAAGTCAGTAGAACGTGGTAAAAAGAAAAGTGAAATTCGTAAAGGGGAAAGTGAAATTCGCGAAGGGAAAAGTGAAATTCGTACAGGGAACAGTGAAAGTCTACTAGAATGGACTCTTCAACCTGTCCCAGGCCTACTAACTCTACACTAACGAGGTCACGTCGAATTGAAATTAGAAATACTACAATAATCTCGCATTAAATTATCCAAATCAGTTGATTTATTAAAATCATAGTTTTTTTAAACAAAACTACATCGGCTTAAAATGTAATCCCGTCAGTTAATAAAAATTACATTCATATTTCAATTTCATGAACTGACGTCAGTGCCTGCCAAAATTTCACCCTCCCTCCCTTCTCATATCTATGATTGACGGAGGTAGACGAAGGGTGGCATGCCCCCTCCTCGATATACCTTCCTGTGGCCTGACAAATAATACCGGAGCCAACTGCAAACTTTATTCCAGAAGCCCATGAAACTCGGGAACTCTCTAAACTGAAAACTATCAAACTGCGAACGGGAGCCGCTCCCGACAGATGCTCTAACTTTCGACGAAATGCATCTTGACGTTTTAGCACGTCCGTGCTGAGGCCGTCAGGGCTGGGGGTGGCCGTGCTGGGAACATTCGTGCTGGGGGCTTTCGTTCTTAGGAGTCCGTGCTGGAGCCTCCATGCTGAGGTCGTTCATGCTGGAGCCGTCCGTGTTTGGAACATCCATGTTTGTGGCGATCGTGCTGAAGATTCAGTGCTGATGGCATCCATGCTAAGGACACCCGTACTGCGAGCATCCGTGCTGAGTGGTCAGTGTTGAGAGAGTCTGTTCTGGAACCTAATGCTGGTTACGAGGCATCCTGCTGGCAGGTTCTGATTCATACAGCGGGTCGATTTGGCCCCCTCCTGCGTTCTGGATGTTCCCCCTTCTGCTAACCGGTTGTGCTACCTACTTCGGGCTGGTTGTGTCCTCCTCCCTCTGCGTGTTAGTTAGTTTTGTTCCCACTTTTAGACTTGTTGTGCCCCCTCATGCGGACAAGATTTGTACTTCACGCGGAATTGCCATGCCTCCTCATGCGGCCTGGTGCCACCTCCAATACGCGGGTTGTGCCCCCCGCCCTTCCCAGCAACGCCTGCCCGTCTCTTTGCCGCAGCAGTCAGCGCCACCGCAGCAATAAAGGTCCGGCAACACAGAGAGAAACCAAACTACTACCACAATCAGGCAAATTTACAAGCAATAAACCGCGCCGCAATATCAGCACCGCAAAAACTGTTATTACACCACAACAGCTTTAGCGGAATTTCGGACCGAAGCGCCTACAATAGCGCTCATGTGGCACTTTAAGGAAGCGTCATAAACAATTGATATTAGAGGTAAGCTGGGCCATGTGCTGCGGCAGCCAGGATAGGGGGAAATTGTCGCCTGCTCCTGATAGCGTTGGTGTATCAGTTTATACACGGCAGAGGCTTAGCACGTGAGGCATTTGGATTGGGTGGCAGGTAATTTGGATTGTGATGAAGCGTTGGGGATGATGTCGAGGGTGAGGTTTGCCGAGAGATGGGCAATTAGGTTGAAAGAGAAGTATTTGTACATCAGTAAGACACAGGGGTTGTTGGAGTCAAGAGGTGTTATGGCAGAAGAACTTGTGCTGACGATCAGGCAACAATTTTTGCATATGTTTCGTCATCGGTGCTTTTTTTTAATCAATATATTAATGTGTAGTTGCCGCGGTTGCCGAGTAGATAACGTACCTGATTGCAGTGCCAGCCTATGATAACACGTACCGAGATCTTGGGGAGGGAGGCCTAGGCGCCTCCCCCTCGGTGCCAACCTAATACTCTATCCGTCCAGCTTATGAGGATACAGCTGTATGACTATACAGTCTATGTTGCATTCTCTGATGAATGTAAATGGCTTCACTCTAAATACCACACTCCCACGATACTCAAGCATGACGTTGACTTTCATGAGAGATGAACGCAATTAAACGTGGATCGTAACAATCGAGCGTGAATGCCACACGTAAATCAAGGGAAAACTTAGTGGATGAATGGAATAGAAGCCAATACACTAGTATATAGATGGAGACTTAGACACTGCTAGAGTTTACTTTTTAAACAAAGAAAGAACTTTGGAAGACTCGAAACTTTGAGTTAATACCAACTTTCTCTGAAAGGACAAAGAATGTCAAAGAAAGGACAAAGAAAGGACAAAGAAAGGCAAAGAAAGAAGAGTTAGTAGAGGACAGCGATAATTATTTATTGAACAAAACCCATTCAACGTACGAGGAACCCGACGTCGGAAGTTGAGATTTAATTTGATTAAAGAGATTTAATTCGATTAAAGAAATGGAATGTCATTTCATCGCTATTTGGCGTAAGGGAATACAATAAGTTTGTTATTGTTTATTGAATTTCCGAGTAAATAGAATTTTCAAAATGGATAGCAAACTTTTTGATTCACTCATTTCATCGAAAAACATTGAAAACAATATGTGCGTACTACTGTCGTAGATACCAGCTCCTGCCTTTCAAAAGTGGTCTTAACTGGGTTCTCGACCCAGTTATAGCATATATAAAAAAAAGTCATATTCATATGACAAAAAAACTGGAAATAAATTATCTGGATAAGTAATTTGCAAGGATCAACGGCAAAAAACGTTAAATGAATTATCTTGATAAGTTATTTCTAAAGATCATCATCATAACCGGGAAAACATCATCTGCTACATTATCTTAATTGACCATATCAGAAAAGGCAACACAATTTGCAATCTAAAACAGTATCCAAGAAATTCCCGCGCCAAGGAATTTAATTTTAAACAGTTCAAAACAGAAAACCCGTGAGTATTTTACGAACCTGCCATGTTCATGTCCTCTTGAAGATATATTAAGTGTATTCTAGTCTCAGACCTGCCAAAAATACGTTCGTTCCAACGCTATGTTCGGGCAGCAAGATTTTCTGAATATTTAGACCCTTTCAGAAACCTAATTTTTGCTAGCAGCCCCTAGGTGGTGTTCACAAGTGACGCAGGGTATCATGGAAGGCCAGTCCGGGCAACAAGAAGCAACAACAGCAACGACGTTTATGACCAGTTTTGAGCGGGGGTATTTTTTCGTATCGGTGCGGGAGCGGTTTTATGAGTCCATAAATAAGAGCGCATGAGGCAAGTTGGCAGGCATCAACGGGACTGCCACTCCACCCACACCACGGAAGGGAGGGTGAGTGGGGTAGACGGAGCAGATACTGGGCACAATTACCACTATCACAAGGGGAGGGTGGTAAGGTAAGCAGATTCAGGACACTACCGCTCTATCACGGAGAGAAGGGTGAGCGGGGGTATGGGGAGCAAATACTAGGCAGTCTAGCCCCGCACAAACATGGACGGAAGGTGAGCGGGAGGGAGGCCTCTCCACATGTCCAATTTGAGATGGTTCCGTGCATCTCCATAGAATACGTCAGTTGGTACCTACGTATTTCGCTTTGGAGTGTTTGCATCAGCGTTCTTCTTATTGCTGCATCATAGATAGTGCAGTAGAAATTATTTCAGGGAAATATTTGAACTTTATGTAATTAAAGTAAAATCTAATCGAGATGTAAGATGTAGAGTAACTTCATAGCTAGCCTGTTAACCGAGATGTACTATGAGCAAGCCATGTTGCACCACGGACGGTTGTTCGGAAACATTTCACAAGCGAGTATTTGACGGTACAAGCTGCTCAAAAAAATGCTTGATGCATCACACTTTTTCATGGTATATTTTACTTCGGCGGAGAATACCCTTCATTTAATTTCACAAAATTGCTATCTCGGTGGCCGAGTGGGTAGCGTGTTGGGCTCTCCTCACAACAGATTTCCATTGGAAGCTGGAGGTTGTAGGTTCGAGCCTACCTAACCCAGAGGGCGACATCGAGGCCGTCCTTTTAAATGGCTAGAGCCCAGCCCATAAACGCCGCTGAACCCGTTATCGAAACAAAAAATCTCAGTAGATAATAATAACAATAATTCATCACAATGGGATCCGGAGCAAATTGAACCGAATAAGCTTTTGTTTGTTATTTATGAATGATGAGGAGAAGCGTTAAAAATTGCACTCCATCATCTAATAAAAATATTGACAAAGTATAATATTTTTACAGAGTCAGAAGTGGCTGCAAAGAATCAAATAAGGAGGTCCAACTCCACCGGAGCAGCGACGTGAGCCTTTGCTCTCAAATTGAGCATTGGCATCGGCAATAAATTGGGTTATCGTCACATCTATAACTAAGCCGCAACAATTGATCGATCGACTCGAACAAAATTAAACACAATAAACCAAATCCGGCAAAAGGGGTTCCAGAAGGTAAATAAAAATGTTCAGAGATGTTGTACACCCAAAACGAGCTAACGAAATTCTTTGTCCAAAATAAAAATTTCAGATGTAAATATGAAGATGTGACCAGTAAATTCAATTCAAGATCCTATTCGAATTACTCACCTTTCAGTCAACCTATAATGTATTATCGGTATCTTTTGAAGAATATTTATGAAAATGAAAACATGGCAGTGTAGTCGGCGACAAGTGCCCGTCCTGATCATTGCTTCAAGAGTGAATCAGCTTAAGAGTTTGGTGTTTAGCTAGTGTATCTGCTGAGTTTAGCTAGTGTGTCTGCTGAGTTTAGCTAGTGTGTCTGCTGAGTTTAGCTAGTGTATCTGCTGAGTTTAGCTAGTGTATCTGCTGAGTTTAGCTAGTGTATCTGCTGAGTTTAGCTGGTGTATCTGCTGAGTTTAGCTAGTGTATCTGCTGTTTCTGCAGAGTTCAAACTCCCTCACCGGACTTCAGTGGATGCCAAACCTATGCGCCTCTCTTCGGCTGCTCTTATCAAGAGGCTCATCAACATCTTGATCTTCAAGCGCAAGGTGCAAGGTCTGCAGGTCCGTCTTTTGTAGTTCACCCCTTCACTACAGGGAGATTGTTAGCTCCCTCCACCGGACTGCAACAGACTCGTGCCGTTCATATCTCTCTGCATGGGATTTCCGCTGGAAGACGACGCTCTGTGACTGATAGTTATTTTTTGGTATTTGTCTTGCAATTAACTATTTTCTCGATAACCAAAATTGTAAACAAGATACCACCTTCTAGTATAACCAGCGTCATTTCTTTCGAAATTGTGAAGACTTTTGAATATTTTGGAACTGCCACCTGATGAGCTAAAAGTATGAGGAAGCGTGTGACGTGGGTAAATTAAAGTCAAAATCCTGTTTGAATTCCTCACCTTCAGAAAACCTATTATGTATTATCGCCATCTTTTGGAAACA
>SDVV010024581.1:0-12562 GCA_016164225.1 Gammarus roeselii
GAGGATATTATGAATGCTCAAAATAGACAGATTTTCTGAGTTTGAACACAATCTTATAACAAAGCCTGGATTAATAAAAAACTTCTAAGTGTACAACGGCAAACGTATCACAAACGTTCATACATGTATGACATGGGCGAATAAGCATCTAGTAAAGACATGCGAGTGGATAACATAATTGAGATGTATATAAAATTATTGAAGAAATTTTAACACGTACTTTACACAAAACCGGTAGAAAACCTCTCCAAGACTACATGGAAACGGACCTAAATTAAATGTTAAAAGGTGAAACATACCAATATTTGGATCATTGCATCCAATTAAGCGTATTTTATACCAAACATTCCATGAAATTAGTCGAATTTATGCCTTCTTTAGATATATTCCTATGATTAAAAATCGAAACATTCAACAACAACTATAAAATGGTTAAATAAGATTCTTTACTCTACCCTAACCGACAATGATTAACTATTATATACGGTGTATCCTGCCATACCCCAGAAAATATAACCTACATCAATATGGAAAGTTGTATGGTCAATCAATACACGATGCCGATGTACACTACCGATCTTATAAAATATAGAAATAATCCTGCACTTTAACTCCTAAGGTGATCGGGTTCATGAAAAAAACATATACTAGCATATCAGCAATACCGAAAACATCTGACATTTATCAATGTGTTCATGAGAATATTGTTATATTTACTACGATACGTGTTCAAATCTATAATAAATTCCTAGGCCTAACTTATAAAATGCCTCTAGTAGGATAAAATCCAAGTCCACTGTGTCGTAACATCGAACTCACAATGCCTTACTAGGTCACTTCTCAGCAATCTACCACTGATATATAACAAATTTAGAGGTAACACCCAGTCACGGTACAGTACCTCAGATGTACCATGCATCTGTTTAGTCCGTCATCTCTGAACAACGTCGAGCCAAGTCACATCCTGGACATAACCAATAATCTATACACAGGTACAGCTGCCAGGAATGGGGCTAACATAAGTCTCAAAGAGTGTGGCCCTACAAATCTGGGGATCTGTTCACTGACAACCTAAGTAAATCCCTATAACGATTAGAAGCTTGTCAGATAACCTCTCTGACAAACACAGGGAAGTTAAGATCGACATCCACAAGAACTTACAAATCACGTAGAAAATGGACGAACTACAAATGACAACCAAATAGTGTAAACCACCTCTACACCAGTACACCATCCAGTAAATCGTCCTCTTAAACGTTACACTATACACGTTACACCAGGCTTTTGCCTGGGGGACTCTCTAACTCCTTCTAAACATTGAAGTATGGTTCTGCAACGAACATGCAATAAGCCAACAGCAAGACCGAGTTTGTAACAAATGGGATCTTCTATATTTATAATAACCAAGTCAAACATTGCCAGGGTGTAAGAAGATATATGAAACACTAAAAATATACAATTTGTAACTAAATTATACCTGAAATAATGTTTTACATTGCAGATACAAACGTAATATATTCCGATATTGCATTGAATACCTAATACCTTGCATTGAAAATTTAAACTGTACAGAGAACACACAAAACTGAAAGACACATACTAAAACGGTCATGATATAATAAAATAAGAAGAATGATGCAATAATCGAGCAATTATGCCTGAAAAATTATGCTACATGGCAGATGCATACCTAAAATAACTTAAAAATCCTATAACTGGATGAGATAACTATTCAAAATTCCAAAAAACACTGAAAATTCAACATAAATCAACCGAACATTACTAAGTATACATAACACAATATAAAACAAACAATACATCTATATCGTTCAGTATTATCGCTATAGGGCATCCATCGATACTCGCTATGCGAAAAATATCGAGATAAGACTACCCGAACAGTCTATATACGCTTGATAAAGAAAAATTCGGAACATGGTAATACCGATATATCTGATTCAAAACTGGATAATGCGTCATGGGGTATACAGAATCTCATAACGCAGTGTAATTTCAGCGGTGTAATTTCATAGGCTTGTGGGGGTGTTTTTGATTAATATGTGAAACACGGAGCACTTCCTTCGTAAACTTTGGTTCATGACCTTTCCTGAATGTAATGAGACTGCGATCACTACACTGTAAGCGTACGTACGCTCCAACCTTTAGATGCGCACTGGGCGCTTTAATTGTTTTACGTCGTATTATATACATTACGGACAGCAGTGTCTGAATTTCTCTGAGCTCATTCAACAAATAAACGTCAAAGGAAACCCGTCCAAGTTATGATGAATGCGGTGTCATATTGAACGAGTTCACAATTGCTTGCAAGGCATCTATATAGCTATCCGTCTTTTTAGCATGTATATATTTGCCCAACTTCGGTTTCAATGTTCATAAGACACGCTCGACAGGTTATGCTTTAATGGTTTTGTTGTAGGTGTATTAAATTGATATGTTCTTGCAAGCAAAATAAGCTTTGAATTTTTTATTTATAAACTCACTTCCCTGATCTGAACAGATTCGTTTTGTAGGCCATACTAGTTCGTTGAATTCAGCATCAAAAGATGCAATTAAATTATTAAATGTATTAGCTTTCATGGGTTATACACATACATATTTGCTGTACATATCAATAACGATAAATGAAAATCTTATTCCGCCATTTTTATCTATCTAATCTTTCATATAGGCAACATCCGCACAGAATATCGATCCAGAACGCGCAGCTGTGAACATGCGTCTGCTAAATTCCAATGGAGCTTGTTTAAATCGTGTATAAATCTCTGAGCCTCGTAGAATTTTTTCAACACCACGCTTTGTTGGAGACGGAGAAATAGACGTGTTACTTTGATGTAGGGCCTTCGCGCTGGAGAATGATCCAACGGCCTCTGGATTGTAGTAGACACTCCCCATTCCAATTCAATGCTACTCTCAAATCTGGCATACATTTTATTATACGGCGGCAACACTTGTCTAAATTCATGTCCGGCAATTTTTGCCCTAATCAAGAGTTTCAAATCACTTGGCTGCGTGAAATCGATCATGATGTGCCCATATTGTTTTTGTTCCACTTGCAACTTATATACGGTGATAAACGACTCAATCTTGTCATTAGCAGGGAATGTTTTACCAAAATAACGTAATTGATTTATATCGTACATGCGTAGAATGGCAAAGTGTGTGATATTCAATGATATTGTACGGTGGAATGAATTTGAGTGAAAGAACGATTGATTCAAATAAATCGCACTGATATTTGCTTGGCGTGTCCGACATAGGGACTCTGATTCCATCATGAAACCGTCGTAAACGACAAGAAGTCTACATTTCGATTTTATTGACAATGGATCGAATGCAAGTTTATCAGTATGAAATTTTATCTTTGCATATTTCTGGACAAGAAAGTGCTCAGACCCCGAAACGACCACCTTGTCGAAGCTATCAATGTATTTAGTAATCAATTTAACAATTAGGACACTCTTCCCACTAGATGAGAACCAGCTCACAAACAATCGAGCGGGTTTGTTGAAAACATTGATGTCGTGATACCTAATCGTTTCCATTCTACCCAAAAGATGATGCACAAATAACTATTTTTCAATGAAACTTTTATTCATATATACTCTCTCTCTCCTTTGCAGGTGTATTCCATTAAGGATGTGCTGAAATCGAGAACCCGTTTGGTGGACACATTATCAGGTAATTATCAGTTTGACTATTTTTTTCTGTTTTACATCGCTAAAATTGGATCGGTCATGATAGAAAATTACTCATCATGCCAACATCTTTTACATTTAGCCCATCAACCAATATGGCTTCCGTGGGTTTATTAGTAATTTTTTTTGAGCAATCGATTTCATTTTCGTTAATTCATTACTAATGTTCTCAACAGATCGGGGTAACAACTCGATCGGGGGTTTTCAAAGGCCAGATCAACCCGAAACTTCAGGGATGATGAGGGACGGAACATGTACTGTATGGTGCTGTTACCTTATGTTTAACTAAATAAATCAACCTAATTTTGAGCTGTATTTCCCACTGAAGATATAATTTTATGTGAACAGACCGACGCAGTACAATACACCTCTATCAAATTACCCGCCTCAGGGCTATCCGCTGGCCAGACAGTCATCCTGGATACGGCAACCCGAACTTTCCCAACTACCAGCGCAATTTGCTGCCTGTATACAGGCTACTCAACCAGCAAAGTTCTTGGCCGCAGCCTCAAGCATGGCAACCGGGACAACCGTGACAGACACAAGGGTGGCACTGCTCGCAAGAGACTCAAGCTTATTTTCCATCAGGAGACTTTTACAAAGTCGGACACGATGCATAGCAAAAGCTGGTGTACAAAATATGTTGCTACATTTTATTAACTGTCAAGGTGCGTTAACAGCAGGATTCTCCTTCTGCAATGTTTCCACCAAATGGGAAGAATACAAAGGTGTATTAGGATCCCCCGAAGTAGGAGCTGTCTGGTATGGCTTGTCTTCCGAGATTCGCTCAAGTGATTTGGGCTCAGATGTACTGCAATTCAGCATGGTAACCTCATGACCGAGGAAGCTAACTATATAGTCAGGGCTTAGTAAAATTTTAGACTTGTGCATTTTTTATTTAATGTTTAAAAACACGGGCGATAATTCTTCCGAGTTCCATTCCAGCTCCACACTCGAGGATTCCTGTCATATCAAACCAGACCATTGTTCCTTCATCTTCAAACGGTTTAGGATAACTTTAAATGTTGTTTGTGTCGCTGACACAAAATTACAATCGTTAACGAATGCAAACCTCTGGATTGTCCGGTTATAGGTCACTGCAAAATTTCCTACTTTTATCAACTCCATTTTTTAAACTTGTTGCTGGTAGCCAATCTTGAAGGGGATATTTGATCAACGAGAAGCTGATGGTGTGTGTATCCACCAGCCTTAGCAGTGCCACTTTTAGACGAACTTACTGATGCAGACAAGCAACATGTATAGCAGTATTAGTTTCATTTTGATTTGGTAGCGTATGGCAACTACTATGCATCTGGCAGTTTTTACAACTGTTGTATAAAACGTCGAATGCTGCAAATCAGGCATGATTTGCTGTGTTGATCTTGTTTGTGACGGACATATGTTCTACTCGCGATGTCAGTAGTATCAGTTCTAACATGTTAAATTTGTGTTTTATTCTACAATATCTTTTTGTAACTTTGTTGGTCTAATGCGTATTCGTTTTATTTTCTTATAGGATGAACCAAAACGTGACACCATTGTTGGATGCTCGAGGAGCAGGGAGTGTTTGTGGCAACGACCCATACCGAAATGACACCTGTCCAAAACATAGCCTCGCCACTCCAAAAACTAGCCTCGCAACCCCACCACCTAGTGGAAACATCGCAATGTCCTCAAACCCTAGCGCAAGCCCGCAACCCGGTGCTGCTGCTGATCCATCATTGGAACTACCCTAAATCCAGCTTACTATTGGTTCGGAACAACCCGGTGTTCAGCCTACTGCTCCGGAAACACCCGGTGTTCAGCCCACTGCTCCGGAACAATCCGGAGATCAGCCTACTGCTCCGTCTTCGGGTAAGCCAGGAGTTCACCCTATTGTCGGTTTGGCTCCGTTACTTGATCCTATCTTTTATCCGCCTACCTCTAAAGGTATTTTGGAAAACAATTTTGTACAAAGTAAATTTGCACCACGCACTGAACAGGTAAACATATCTTCCATGATTACATTAGGACGTAATGAACTAGTTCAAACCCAAAGACTCCTATGCAGCGTGATTGTTAAAATGATTAAATTAGTAGAGGATGGATCTGTCGATGACAAGAATTGGGTGCTTCACAAGAAAGCTATCCAGCTAGCAAAAAACACGGATTTAGGTGAGCTGATTGAGGATCTCAGGGTTGATAACCAGAAATATTTATAAATACAGGAGCTAGAAGGTAGTGGGTGGAGAAATAAAACGGTAACCCGTGTTGAGCTAAAATTCTAGAAAACTGGGGTTTATGGACCAAAAAAAAGGGAGATTATGTTCCTTGGCCCAAAAACTGTCCAGGTCGGCACCACATTGTCAGCATCATGACAAACAATAGTTGTGTGCTCACTAGCTTGATTGCCCACTTCCACTTGAAACAACATACAAACCCCTCAAATTTCAAACGTGAGTCAAAGCATTCGTATGTACCGTTGAAAACAACTTACTTTAAATTTCCAAACTTGCCTTGAACACGACTGTTGCCATAGAGGATTTTCCTCTTATAGAAAGGGAATGTAACCTGAACATCAGACTGTATCAGCTCACAAAAGAGAAGGAAGGTTATGGCCTTGTCAGTATTTACAGGGTCAGTTTACATGCGAGCGAGGAACGCACTGTCCAACTTCTGCAAATCTTATAAGTCAACCATGTCGCTCTCATTCCCTGCTTCTCTACATACATGGGTACATTTAGAGAAACGAGACATATAAACAACTTTTTGTGTCCATTTTGTATACAGGTGATGAATGAAAGCAAAAAAGGTGGGCATGTGCAACTGTGTTCATCCAGTACAGGCTTGCAAAATATAAGTATGCCTGAAGAAGGTGAGATATACCAATTCTCAGCCATGCACGCAACAATGAAACCACCCGTTGTTGCCTATTATGCCTGTAAATCAAGTCTGGAACCTAAAACAGAGGAAGGCAATGCAGTGAGTAACCACAAGTTGTGCATAAACAGTAATGTTCTTGTTGATAAAAACTAAAAAAATGTAGGGGCACATAGAAGTCGATTGGACTTCAGTTCCACTTGAGGAACTAGAGACAGATTTAGTTATGAATAGTTTAGTAGATTACAACGATTATACGATTATACCCCGAACCCGACCTCACAAAAAAAGACCTAAAAACTATTGCGAAAGCAAAATGTGTGAGTGCTGCTGTGATACTTTTGGAGAAAAAGGAAAACAAGAATGCGCCACCATAACCACTACATCGAGGTTGTCTTTAAGCACAATAGAGGAGTGATATCTAGTATTTATATTGGGGCTCTGTGCTTGAATTACATATTCAGAATCACGGAGAAGTTGCGGTATACATGCCTTGTTTAGCTCACAACGCCTCTGCCTATGACATGAGATTTATTTTTAGATGACTGGAAGGCAATAATTTCTCTAACATCCGTATGTTGCCATAACAGTCCGATGAAATGTTCGGCATCAGTGTCTCCTTGAATGATGACACAAGCATGTATGGGGTCCAGGTCGGCTTCGACTCCTACACCTCGTCGACTCCTACGCCTCGTCGACTCATACTCCTTTCTCAACACAAGTTTAGATAGTCTTGCCAAAAATCCTAAAGACAGTGGCAATGACATGCCTCACTTCAAAATCCATCTCACAAGTCTCGGTTCAGTGACCGTGTATTAAAACTCGCTACTCGATAATGACATTTTTGCTACGAAGCCATCACATCGGATTCTGTGCTAGAGCAAACTGACATTCCATCGCAGCCAGACTTTTACAGTCAACTCCGAGGCAGAGGAATATCTGACTCTGATTATGCTGAAGTGATTGAAATGTGGCAAGCTGTCAACTGCAAGACCCTGCGTGACTACATGATCATCTACCTCCTCATCGACACGCTGCTACTGGCTGCTGAAGTCTACCAAAAGGATAGGGAGACCATGACCCGCGACTACACCCTGGATCCCGTCCATTTTGTGAGTGCCCCTGGCTTTGCAATGCAAGCTGCCGTCTACGGAGGCAAGATGAAGCTAGAGCTGGTCAAAGATATCGATCTACTCAACTTGATTTTCAAAAATACAAGAGGCGGATTTGTGAAATTTCACATAAGGTCTTTCCGAAATAGACAATCCCCGCTGCAAAGACTTTGACCCTGAACAACCTGTGTCTTCAGCAGCAATGTGGGACTTTAACAGTTTGTATGATGGATGCTTGAGTGAACTCCTTATCATTGGTGAAATTCACGAACTCACACCCGAAAAAATTCAAACATTCGACTTGGTGGAGGAAGACTGTTCTGTCGAATACACCTACATTGTTTGTATAGATGACCAAGTCAGCGCCGAATTTGCACGAAAAACAGATGAACTGCAGTTACTGCTGCATCACAAAGAAATTCGCTTGGACGATGTGTCACCCTACAAAAAAAAATCTCTTGACAGGCTCGGAACATCTCAAAAACATGAAACGGCAGATTGTAAACTGGTTGCTAGTCATTTGCCCCAAGCTGACTACCTCATGGCCCTGAAAGAATTACAAGTACTACTCAGGCAAGGACTAGAAGTCACCAAGGTTCATCGAATTTTTCCAATTGAACATGAACCAATCTTCAAAAACTTTATGATGAAAAATATACATAAACGTGAAGAGTCCACCAATTCCTTTGAAAAGTCCATATATAAGCTATTATCAAATAGTATATACGGAAAGCTTTTGTTTACCCCGCTCAACAGCAGTCTAGAGGCAAAGGTCGTGTGCACTGCCAACGAGTTCCGAAAACACGCTGCTAACCCCTCCTGAAAAACTGCTACGTCATCGTCCCAGAAACAGTCATCATGATCCTCAAACAGAAAAATGTGAGAATTGCTCATCCTCTCCAAGCCGGGTTCTTCGTGATTGAAAAAGCTAAAACAAAATCTTTCGTTTTTCTTATGACACTCTGAAAGTCCGCTACGGTGAAAACATCTCGCTCATCTACTCCGACACAGACTCCTTGCTGCTCCAGTTCAAAGGCGTGGACGACATCTAAACAGCAATGCGGCAACCTCCCCCGGCTGAATTCATGGACTTTTCCAACTACCCCAAAGATCATCCCTTGTACATGGAAACAAAAACAAAGTCAACTGGGACTACTGAAAAGTGAAACAGCCAACGATTACCTTAGTGGAATGATTTGCTTGCAACCAAACTAATACAACATGTTACTCAAATCCGACGGAACAAAATCAGCTGCAAAAAGCGTCAATTACCAGACACAAGCCAGAATCAGACATGAACAAAACAGAGATATCCATTTTCAGAATACTTACACACATTCAGACCATACACAACATTCGCGCACAAGCATGCCAGCTTCAAACTGTGCGCACCGTTAAAAATTATCTCAAAAAGTTTGAAAATAAACGCTACTATGTTGATGCATGCACAGCTCTAGTCTATGAGCATCCAGACATTCCTAAACAAGCACTTGAAGTTGAGGCTACAGTTAATAAAAAAATGAAGCGATAGTCAGGTTTTATTCTGTAAATGTTCCTAAGAAGTTGATTGTAAATATGCAAATGTTCCTAAGCTGTTGTAAAAATGTAAATAAATAAAAACCTAACAGTATGTTTCATTATCTAGTTAGAGTGTATAGTGAAGTAAACCGACAAAAAAATTTCAGTATGTTGTTAGACCCGGTGCAGGATGCAGGAGCCTGAGAACTTTTTCGTCAATGTCTCATCGATGGGCAGCAGTCAATTGTACCAAGACAACACATCTTAAAGTTTTACTAACAACATTTATCTAGGAAGACAGTTACAGGGGAAGTGGAGCGTTGGACTTGTAGAAGTATGCTATAATGACTGGTTCAAGTTAAAAAAGACAATGAACAGTACGACATTGTATTTTACGAAGACTATTTTGATGCTAACGATGAAAGAGTCGGTCATGAAACTGCCTTGTTTGTTCTTAGCGAAAATATCTTAGGCAGTACATTGGAAGAACACATCTCCGAGCAAGAAATCAATATCAGAAAAAGTCTGTTAAGGAAACGAATCGTTAGAGATGAAGAAAATTGTTTTAATATGATAGTGTTACACAACGCACAAAGTTCCACGCCTTTATTCTACAAAACATGTCACAATTCATATATACTGGAGCTACGGTGAATCGGTACTGTGTAGGAGATAAATCGGCTGATTCAATGGGTGGAACGGTGTGTAAATATAATGTCGGTGAAGGTGGTGTAAGCGGAAAAATGCCCTTTATGAACGATAATGAATGTTCATAAACGTTTACTCAAATATATTTTCACGAAGTTTTATGGGCGACAAGCAAGTCAATATTCTTGATGTTATTCCAATAAATCAATCTTACTCATTTACGCGTGCACAAGTTGAATCTAAAAAAAAATAACGCGTAGTCATATGGATTCTATTTACATCGATCTACGAGATGGTGTTGACGGTATTATCCCGTTCAAGGATAGTGGATCGAGCCTATGCGTATTACATTTCAAAAGAAGCTTGAGCCATAGAAATATAACGCTGGATATAAATAAGGTCATTTGGTAACTAGCAATCATGAGGGTGGTATTTGCATATCAGTCCTATAAGCATTATTAAGCTTTATTCGCGTAACGTGACAAAATACGCGGTGGAAGTTTATTTGAAAATGACCGATTCCCAAGTCCGATATCGTTTCAGAGAGGAAACGGATTCTTCTCAACTATAGCCAGTCATGTAAGACAAACATTACTATTAATAAGAAAAACTGTACCTCCTGTAGTCGGGGATATGACTCGAAACATGGACGGCGATTATTCTGACCGAAAAGAGTTGCAAAAATCAACCAAGAAACATATGATTGCTACACACAAAGACGTTGTAAACGAAGCCATAATTGGAGGTAAGAATGCAGGGAAAGAAATGAAAAGAAAACATAATCAAAGAAAATGTGGGGGAGAAAATCCATTATCCATTATTTAATTACTGATAAATATCACTGTTCGTGCGTCATTAACGTTAGTTTCGGGTGCGGGTCAATACTGACAACATGCTTGGTGGATCATCTCCCAACAAGACGGGCTAGAAGCCCCTCCGGAAAAATGGGACATGTGGGTGATAGATTTGTTTCCCTCCGTCAACAAGAAATATTTAATTGAATCGAGTATCGAATCTAAATTTGAAAGAAATTATCCATGTACAAACAGCAGCCTGTATGATGGTTGAATTGCCGACTCTTTTATCGAATTTCACATTCACGGCTCGGATAAAGAAATGGTCGACTTGAGTTCTTTAACTGCAGAAGTGAAAATCCGTGTTAGAAATACAGATGGAAGCGCATTGGCCACCGCTGCACATGTTACACTCGTTGACGGATTTTTTTATCGCATGTTCCGAAGTCACTCTCTATTCTGAAAGGTGTTCAGTGTAAAGGAAATAGTTATACTGGACTACTCAATAATCTCAACGCATATTCATCCATGAAAAGCTCAGATCTCAATAATAAAGGGCTGAATATGATGAATGAATCGCTTCAAGCCCCCATTCCAGATAGCATCGTTGCGGCAAATTTTGCTAATACCAACGATAATGAGGCTTGGATTCAAGAAAGTGTACGTCATGGTGTACTTAGGATGGGACCTTTAAACTTTGATGTAGCCGGTAGCAACAGTTATCTATTGGATAATGTCAGCGTAAAGATACATTTGGAGCTGGCAAAACCACGTAGCGTTCTTTTAACACATGTCAATGAAGAATAAATCTATGTTGTTGACTCGTGTAAATTATGGTGTAAAAATGTTATGCCATACCCTACAGCTTTGCATGCTCTAAATAAAGCGCTCACAAAACACAATACCAAATTTAATACATGTTTGATCCACCCATTGTCAAAACAATCGTGTTTCCTACCGATCAGAACTCCATCTTCATTGATTCCCTCTTCAACGGGGCTGTTCCGTATAAATTAGTCATGTTTCTCGTTGATCAAGTGGCACATAACGGAGCATATGATAGCAATCAAAATTATTTCCAACATAATGACATCACAAACGTTATGGTCGATGTGAACGGGATTTTCATAAGCAACATTAGATCGTAGTTTCCCACAGAGTGAGCACAAGCATACCATCAAACACGTTCGGCCCTAGGGACGCGTAGCAGTTCTCATCTCGTCAAAAGACAAAATTTCCCTGCAGGATAAACAATATTCGATAGATATACAAGGCTAACCTACTCTGAAAGTATTATTAACCGAGAAAAAGAGCAAACATACATATAACAGTGAATTTCGAAAATCCACCCACTACGAATAAGATCTTGTTCATGGTAGGTTATACTATCGGTGTCATCCAAATAAATTCGGCAAGGAGGGTGTTCCCCAACTATCTATAGAAAATATGGATAGCAATCAAAGGGAAAATATACCCATGAGCAAACCAATTATGAAACGAGCCCATTTAGGATGTTTTGCTGAAAAACAAATGCCCATGCATTCAATGGACAGGTACATGGCTGTTAACAGCAAAAGCAATCCTGATAAAATGGGTCATTGGATCCTAATATTTGAAAACCAAAATAAACACTATTTTTTCGATTCGTTTGAGTTTAATCCAGTTATATATAGAGGAAATATAACATCGTTCTGCAATACTCTTGCAAAATAACAACTTGTACTACAGAAACCGATCCAAAGTGATACATCTTTGGTTTGTGGCGCGTACAGCCTTTGTTTCGCCTATTATCTATGTCAAATATCCCCGTTAAAGGTATAATTGAGCGGTTTTCCAGTAGCAAACAACGTAGAAATGATACCAAGGTTGAAAAATTCATCATGAATGTATGCGGAAATCAACATTCCTGCAAAAA